>BJBW01005068.1:0-27173 GCA_004320125.1 Scolopax mira
AACAGTAACTATTTGGGTAAAGATTCCTGAATGATGTGATAATGTCACTAAACGAGCTAAGAAGAACACAGAGCTAATTTGTAGCTGAATAACATTATTCTGAATCTCGTCTCCTTTTTTAGCCATCTGGCTTGGTATGTAACAATGCTGTTTCTGCATTAGGCTTGCAAAAATAATCCTCTAGTCATTTTGCTTAACGAAATAGTATGAATTTCTTGGAGTGCAGATTAGGCTTTCACTGAAAACCAAGCCAGAAAACTAGTTGTGTCATATAAAGAGTCTTTATTTTTTTAAAGAAGCTGTAGCAAGAGCAGGCTAAAACTTGACTACGCAAAATGCCTGGTGAGAAAATGCATTCCTGTATTCCAAAGCTTTCTATAATTTCACTAACTGTTCTGGAACCTCACCTCACAACAGACTCCACGAGGCCTCACAAAAGCCTGCAAAAGCACACAGAAAAAGAGAAAAGAATTAAATGTCTTCAGTAGCGCATTTTGTCAGTTAAAACTCCTATCGTGGACTAATGTAAAACAAACAGCCCTGGCAATATGCCAGCCTTTACATAAAACTTGCTGCCACAGTTGTGAAACGAAAACACATGTAAAATGAACAGGACTCTGCTGCCATGATTTAAAATACAAATTCCATAAACAAAATTTTGGAATGCACATATACCATTCTGGTATATGGATCAATGTATATGGATTCTTTAGAAGGAAGAGGGTTTTGTTTTGTTTGTTTTTTCCTCCTTTTTTCCTTGCTTCTGCCTCCTTCCTCCAGTAGGTCAGTGTCTTGCTGTGTTTGCATCTGACTGAATTTCTGCTTTATGCAACTATTACTTTGTTCTTAATTGCTCCAGTAAGAACCTGATGCCCACATCCTAGAGGGATAATACCAAAACTTGAACAACAGCTGTCATGCGAAGCAAATGCTCTTGGCCAGGATAAGGAATAGCTGAAATGCTTTATGAGGAAGGAAAATATGTTTATTTTCTATGGCATACTTAGAAAAGTTAGCAGCAAAGGCGATGTTTTATGAGGAGACCTTGAGGTTTTTTTTTCCTGTATGTAGTTGAGAGATGCTAGAGGAGGTGGGGGGGGGGGGTTTCAATGTACTCCTTTAGTATATTAATCATACTTTAAAACCACCAAATTAAGCTTTCCTAACTTGTTTTAAATCAATTTGATTTTTTTTTTTTAATTAGTGTTCACATCAGAAAAGGAGGCTAATTTTTTCATCGGCCGGCATCTTCTAAATAACAGATTTGACTTTGAAGCATTCACAGCAGACAACCTGGAAAGAGAGTGCTTTGAGGAGCTGTGCAATTATGAAGAAGCGAGAGAAATTTTTGAAGACCCCGATAAAACGGTAGCTGTTCAAACTGAGTTTAATATACTGAAGGAGGTTACTGACTCAATCATTACTGTATCTAAATACTGCAGCCCTTCTGAAAACACCATTTAAAATAAGATGATTGCTGTAAAAGTGGAGGCCTCAGTTAATGGGATTATTATATACACAGTGAATACACCTGAATATGTACTACTGCTTTTGAGACTTTAGATAAGGGCTCCATTTCTGCAAACAAATATAAATGAAACTTCAGACATGCTTCTTGTGGATATACCTGTATGTGTTTGCAGAATCCCACTTTTATTTTTTTAAGTAACTTTTCAGCATCCAATTTGAATGTGCTCCAAACGCTCTGAGCCGATTGTGTCCTTGTGTCATGCCAAAGATATTTTTCATACAAATGTCTGATTTTTAAGAACTTGAATTTACCTCATTAATACTCTTCTGTAGGGATTTAGAAAGATTAATTGCAAGCAATTTTTTTAGTATCAGCATATATGCTAACTTCTACTCTAATCAGGCAGAAATAAAAGTTAAGATTGGACAGTTAAATGCACTTTCTCTGTCACCAGCTGGCACTTTCTTTTTTTGTGAAATTGTAATAAAACAGTGGGATATGCAAGTACAAATCCTCCAATGTGAGCTGGTTCTGTTTATGCAGTAATTAAATTTTGCTCACAGTACCACATTGCAAAAAGTTGTCAATAAGCTTGCCAATTACATATCTCATATAAATCTGAACGTTTGTGTTTTTATAGATGGATTTTTGGAAAGACTATTCAACTAAGGGCCCTAAAATAAAAATAGGTAAGTAATCTTTTTTATTCTTTTCTTATACTGCAATATTTTTTGTTTGTTACAATAGTACATTCTTAAAAATAAACCATGCATTCAGTTACCAAAATCAGAATTGATCTTTTTACTGAAATTCACTGTAAACTATGCGAGTATGACATAACTATGCATTATATGACATAATAAAACATACTCCAGTGTCTTACTCACAGTGGGATCCATTATAAGTCTGTAGGTAAAAAAAATATGAATTTTGTTGTCCATTTCTTTGTTTTATTACCCAATCATTAAACTTTACAGTAATTGTGTGGCTGTTTTCTGTGGTTTTGTTCGTCCTGCCCCACACCCCCCCATCTCTTTAATACTAATGTAACAGTCTGATTCATGTTCTGAGTTGTCTTACGCCAGATGTTTTATCAAAAAAATGGTCAGTATGACTTGAGGAAAGATCTACAGCCTGATCAAGGTCACTAGTACATGAAGTAATATTTGGAAGGCATTAGAAGACAGACAT
The DNA here is from genome assembly GCA_004320125.1 of Scolopax mira. NCBI lineage: Eukaryota > Metazoa > Chordata > Aves > Charadriiformes > Scolopacidae > Scolopax > Scolopax mira. The sequence goes on from BJBW01005068.1 coordinate 2,663, forward strand.
CTCAACAGTTTTATGTACCCAAAAGAGGATGTATATCTATTCACTTTTGCTTTAAGCTGAATGTGAATGATACTTGAGTTGTGTTGCACAGATATTATGGCTTCTTACAGCAAACTAGACCTTTGTTGAAAGGAACAGCCGTACAGCACAGTAAAATTAGTATTTCACAGTGTATACTGTATTCTATGCAGATGGAAAGAACACATAATGAAAATAACCACTGTTTTATCTTCAGGTGATGAGACGCTACAAAAGATTAACGTTACAGGACTTCTCATCAGTCTAGTTGCTGCTGGAGTACTGTTAGTTATAATTGCACTGCTTATCTTCTACTGCTGCAAAAGTAGATGCAAATCAAGACAACCACCAGGGTAAGGAACATCACTGCTTAAAACAAACAAACAAACAAACCCCCAAAACAACAAAAAACCCAAACAACCAAAACCAAACTCTTACTTAAGAGCGGAATTTAAAACTTTTGTGGGTTGCTCTAACTGTGTTCTCAGAGAATCCAATGGATGTTCTAGTTCTTACTTTCCTGGAAGCAAAGTTAGGTGAGCACTAGCAGTTATGCTGAAATTAGTAACACTAAACCATAAAACAACACTTCAATGGCTGATGTACCTTTAGGGTTCTTTTGTGTGTGTTCTCGGTTCCCAAATACTCCTACCAAAAAGATGGAATAATTTTAATCTTTTGGGGACTGCAATGGAAAGTCAAACATGTTCTGTTTGCAAGATGAGGTAGGTTGGAGGAAATGCTTCTCTACCAGTTCTCCAGCCCTGCTTGTTTCTTGATCCTAAATGTGAAAGGAACACAGAAGGATCCTGTGCTTCCTCTTCCCTATAAATTTCCCATTACTGAGCTATTCTTACGCTGTGGTTTGGAGAATATTTGGCTTCTTATCTTTACGATCATTGAAAGCGAGTGGGTTTTGGTGGGTGAGTTGTGTTGGTTTAGTGGGTTTTTTGTTTGTTTGTGGGGTTTTGTTTGAATTTTTTCTTTTTTGGGGGTGGTTGGTTTTTTAGGTTTGTTCTTGTTTGTTTGTTTTACAACTAAGACTTTATATTCTTCCCTTTAAAACAGAAGCTGACACTTGTAATGCTGTTAATCTCGTTTAGGTACTTGGAATACGTAAGAAGTCGAAGACGTACTTCGTCTCACGTGTTCAGAAGGCACGAAGAATTTTCTTTAAACCCACTTCCTCTCCAAACTGATGATGCAGGACTACCAACTTACGAGCAAGCAGTTAGTTCAGATGGACAGCACAATGTGCCACCACCCCCTTACCCAGGGCCACCAAAAGGGGCACGTGTGTTGAAAAAGTCAATGTCGCTTCCCACCCCTTAGTCACAACCCTCCTCCTGGGGCGAGGGGGGAAGATTGCTGAAACATAACATACTTTTGTAAAAAGTGTGTGCTACCTTGCATATTGCAAGACAAGTTTACAAAAAATGCGAAAGATCTTTAGCACAACCAGGAACAAGTGAAAAGTCCCATTTGGGAAGAAGAGGTGCCCTGTTGCAAAGGTTCTTTGCACCCGGTTATTGCGCCAGGAGGAGGGACTGCATAAAGAGTACTTTTTGTACCACCAGCCTCTCCCATATGCACTTTGAGCCATCCCATCCTACTATTGATGTTGTCATTAATAGTTTCACGGTTTTTTTCTTTAGAAGGAACAGTGTTTTCATTGGTTTTATTGAAACTAACCATTCTTTGTGACTGTTGATACTTTAAACCACCTTAAGAAGTCTACTTTGTTGGTGGAGACACTCGCTTCATTGCTGTGTGAATTTTCTATTCATTCTAGTAATAGAATTGAGTATGAAAATGACTTTGTTATTTGATCTTTCAAATGTATGTATGTTTCTGCTTCTGGATTACACTGGTTTGTTTTAGACGTTGCTGGTTAACACGCTACTCAACTTGTTGTATTTTTGTGATTATAATTTTGGATGAAAAGGAACCAATTATGAATTGTGTGGCACCCTATCAATTCAGACAAAGTATACTTTTATCAACTGGTTTTGGTATTCATTGCAACCTGGTATTTAGTGCTGCACAAGCAGAGTACAGTGGGTTGGGGACGTTAAGCAAATAGCTAGAGATTTGTCCCTTGTTAAAAAGCACCCATGTTTCTCTTGCAATTTAAAAATGTAAATGTTGAAAAAGACATTTATCTTGTCAAATCAAAGGTAAAACTACCCCACGGAGGCACTTGGCCTTGTGGTAAGGATGTATTGCTCTGCTGGGAGGACCTTTGAGTAGAATGAAACATCTTATTAGATAAATAACCAGCATCCATAGAGCAACAGTCAAGAATTTCAGGGAGTTCCTGGTTAACTGTATCAACACAATTTCTATATCTCCAGTTCTAGCCACCCTTAATTTTACATCTAATTTACATGTAATTTAGATCTACATCTACATGCCAGCCCCCAGCATTATGTGGCCTCCAGATCTTGCTGAGCAAGTCACAGACCAAGGTTGTCCCTTCACCTTCTTGTCAGATATTTGGGACTGCAGCAGAAAAAGCCTCCCAGAGCCACAGGGGGGTGGGTGCAGCCTCTCACAGGTGACACGTCCAGCTGGTGTCTTCTTGTACAACAGTAGTTATAGAGGTGGACACATGCAATTAAATTTTTCACAATGCACCAAATGCCCCCCCCCCCCCTTTGACCAATGCTGGCAACAGCAAATGGTATTTCACTTTGGTGTCTAAAATGCACTTTCTATAAAGGTTGAGTATTTATTTGTAACATTTCACTGCATTTTATGTTTTCTAACACACTACAGTGGTATTATTGAGTGAGATGCAGAGGACCACTATGAGACTTTTAATCTGTAAATGCTTTTGTAAAGAAGAAAATGCTCCAAATCTTGAAATATAAAGAGGGTACATTGAAAATGCTACACAAGGAGCATTTGAAAAACACACGCAACCCCGTTGGACACTGGGCTGTGGGTTTATTCCTAAAGCTTCTGCATCAGAACTTTTGACAAGTCAGTCACATACCTCTTTGCAGCTTCTTTTTTGTGGAAAGATGGGGGAATCCCTGTGTTGGGACAATTTCAAGTCACTTTTGCTCTACTTGTAAAAGCATTTTGAAGTTCTTTGGACATTACTGGTCTGTAAGACTGAAGTGAACTGTGCGAGAGAAGGGTTAATAACCAAAATACAGAGTTATGCTGAAGCTATGGAATTATAAGCTTGCACTTATTTCATTTGACTAATAAATTTTAAATGTGCATCTTAAGCTATAGGGCGTGCTTTTCTCTGGATTTTTTTGGGGGCCCCTTACCACAAAAAAGACATTGAGGTGCTCTAGTGGGTCCAGAGAAAGGTGATGAAGCTGATGAGGGCTGTGGAGAACAAATCTTTTGAGGGGAGGCTGAGGAAGCTGGGGCTGTTTAGCCTGGAGAAAAGGCTGAACAAGAATTTAGAAAAGCAAGACCAAAAAAGACCAAAGTATCACATGGAAGTGCACTTCTTCACCACAGTTCATGAAACTGTGAGTCATGAAGCATTTGATTCTGGTCCTGTCAAAGTCTATGGCAGCTTTTTATTGGCTTCAGATGGACTGGGATTGGCACCAAAAATTAAATAACTGATCATTTGAGGTAACAAAGACTATAATGCTCTGCCAAATTATTTACCACTATGCTGTTGCCATACTTTATGTATGCAAATATGCATGTTTCAATGATGTCTACTTATATTAACTATAATGCTTGAGGCTGATCTGCCCTTAAAAAATATTTGAAATGCACAGGAAAATGCCTTGTCTTTCCTCAAATTACCAGCTGTGAATAAGCTGCGTTAATTACCTGTAGGTTATTAGCAACACCGATTACCTTGATCAACAGGAATGATGATCAACATTTAAAGGTTGTAAAAAGAAAAACCCAAACCCACAACAAATGGACAAAAGAACACCCTTTTCTAACCACAGTCTCATCACCCAACCAAAGTTTTAGGGCCGCTGTCCTCACTCGCCCCACGTGCTGTAGGGAAAGGGCAGGAAACCCCAGGTTTGAAAGCCATCTTTCAAACACTTCAAGCTGGCTCTTGCTATACTGTAAATGGCTTTCCATTCATTCCTAGCATATGGAAAGTTATCACTATTTTATCGTTTTCATGCTGCTATTTATTTAGGTGGTAAATTTTAAGTGTTTCTGGTAATTTCTGAACTGTGCGAACACTTGTTGTTATTTCATCTTACTAACTTATTCCCTTATACTCATCTAACAGTCTTTTGAATACACTTATCACTGGTTATAATTTAACTTTGATGTTAAATGCTGTCATTTCATTGAGGGAGGGGTAGCAGTATTTTAAACTCTGCTAGTCTCCATATTATTTAGTAAGACAATTTCCAAATGAACATCTATGCAGGTTAATCACAGCAAAAGGGAAAATGCTAATTCAGCCTATGATAGAGCTAAAAAACCTCTGACAACGTTTTTTTTTTTATTTTTTTAAATTGAATCTGGTAACAGCATGCACTCTTCTCCATGCCACATAGCACCTATCGACAGGGGAAGAAGGTCGTGGTTTCTTTTCTTTTAACATTGGCAATTTCTGCTCTGGACAGAAGCTTCCTGCTTCACAGTTCACTGAAGCATCTGAGCTTCTCCAAACCACAAACTGCAGTCACTGAGGATGCAGTCTTCAGGACAAACAAGCCAGCTGAACCAGGTATTGTACCCTTCCATCCTCGACTTTCACCAGACCTTTGGTGAGAAGATTTATCACAATAACATGGTATTTTTCATAATAGATATGAAAAATATCTATTTTCTTAGGGTCAGTGAAGTGAGCAAGATCATTCCCAGTGAGAACCAGAACAGGCACGTAAAAGCAACACTGGAAGCAGGATTTCCTCGATGGTAATGGTGATTTCAATCTGAAGTGAAAATATGCATCGTGCAATGAGAAGAACTGTCTGCAGGGAGGCAGGAGGGCTAGATGAGGGCAGTTAGGTAAAACAAATAATGCAGCACAGCAAATTACACTAAATTAAACCACTCTTGCCCACTGGAAGACAATAGTCAGATTTATGCTTTTTCTCCCAACCACACAAGATAAACTGAACTACCTGGTTAAAACTCCCCAAATAATACCAGAATCTCCTCCTATATTTGAACATCAGTAAAGCTTTTTAATTAGTCAACTGAAATACAGCTGGTGAGGTATCAATGCTTCGTTCTCATTAAATGTCTTGGGAAAATAGGATCCTTGTACTTTGGAAAATGTATTTTATGTCATCTGTCTATTATATTACTACTTTAGCTATTCAGTTCCCAGCTATTAAAAAAAAAAAAAAAGGGAGCTTGTATCTACTGGATTTCACCAATTCTGAAAATTATGTGGAAGCTGAAAAAATTTATAGCATGCTGACGCTTTTTTTTTGTTGTTTTTTGTTTGTTTGTTTGTTTTTTAAAAAAAAAAGCTAGCCAGAACTCATACTAATAAAATCTCCCATCTAACTTTTAATCTCTGTGTCCGTTTAACAGAAAGCCAGCCCATTCACTTTGAAATGTCAAAAACAATTACTGCAAAACTGCCCTGACTAATTTGGCAAAATACTGAAATGTCAGCAAAAGACTAGCTCCAGCTGGGAACAGCGGGCCCTATGACGTACCAACAAGGGAAGCAACAGTACTTCCATCAGTGTCTAAACCACAGTTTAGTTTGCTGTCTACCCCTGTGGGAATAGCCTCCCCAAATTTTCACCAGCTGGGCAACATTCCTCTATTTTACCATAGAAATATTCTCTTTTATATAACTTCACAATGCCAACTACACTAATTGCTTATATGGAAAATAACAGAACAGTATCAAATGTATTTTGGCTGGTTTTGATGCGGTAAATTTTGTTCATGTTGAAAATGTATCTATTAGCTACATTTGCTTAACATTTAACTTCTCATTTCCTTCTGTTATTTTTTTTCTTTTTCTTAATGTTTTATCTATGATTTGTTATTGATCTATCTTTCTCTGGTTTCTTTTTCTGTGTCAATTCATAATCTGCTATTGCACACTCACCTGTTTGCTTCTTTTTTAAGGGTTAAAATAAAATGCTCCCTTTCAAAACTCTGAGTTTGCTCAAGAGCAAAAGTTCTATTCAAGTTTACATGTGATTACACATTTTTCCCACTTACCTTATACCAGTTCTAGTGCTTACTAAAACCATTCATAAACCATCCAGCAAAAACACAGGCAGCTTTCCCCCCGGGTGGGTGAGTTGAATCAATGCAAGTGCTGGTGGTGGCACCTTGGAAGGTGCAGGACCACATAAGCAGGACTGGGGAAGGGAAGGGACCAAGGCCTCCCATCCCACTGCTGCAGCGAGCCTTCTACCAGCTCAGTCATTTCTTGTCATGTCAGGAGAAGTACCATGGTTTAGTAGTTCAACAGAATGAATTCCGTTTGCTTCATTTGTGTGTACATATACTTAAGCTTATTATCAAATAAATGCACCTAGTATATGTAAATAAATGCAAAGAAAGAAAGCGTTTGCTGTGAGGCTCCAAGATCAAGCGTGTTCCTTAAAAAGCAGCCCTTTCTTCCCTATTTACACATTTCTTAATGTTTAAAGAGGCTGTGTGCCAAATTAAATGCAAAATCTAATCTGTTAAGCAATTGCAATTTTCTTCTCTGGTTAGAATCACAATTACAAAAAAAAAAGCCAGCAACCAAACCCCAAACCAGTCAGTGATTAATTGTAGGCCTGACCAAGACTCCTGCTATTACCACAGAATATCTGATGTACTTACTTCTTGCTGCTCATGGAAGACACCACGGCCTGGCAGCACACAGAAAGGCTGCACAGAGGTGCCACAGCCACAATCTGCAAGCACATGCCTAGTGTCCATCAGTGTTCCACAGAGAAAGACAATACACAGATTTTATTTTGCACTCTTTTTAGAATTTGCTATTAAGTCAGACCCAGCCCAGCTTTGGCCTGAACTTCTTCAAACTTTGTCTGATCAAATACATTCAAATTATTTGAATGCTTTATATGGGAAACATTAGTTTTCAAAGAAGAATGCCCTCAAGCCTGTGAAACACTATTTTCAAGCAATTGTGAAGAGTCATTCTCTCAGCACAAGGCTAACTGTTAAACATTTCTAGAGTTTTTGTTGACAAATGGTTAGCCACTGAAATCTAACCACTAAGGCGTTTGTGTATGTTAGCAAACTATTTATGATACCCTGATAGTTCCAAAACAAAGTACTATTATGAACTGAAATACAGTCCTTTCGGTCCACTTTCAACAACCAAGCTGTAATCTCAGAATTGCAGTTAACCACATGCGGTGCCTGTAACCACTTTCTTCGATCAACAACAGCTGAAGCTGCTGATCCAGATGTGCATCTGACTATTCTTCCATGATTCTTTGCAGCCCATCAAAAATTGCCCTGAAGCATACCAAGAATTTTGCTGCAAAACCAACAGTTTACAGATTTAGCTGAAAGCCTCTTCGTGCAAGAAAAAAAAAAATATTCTGGCATTTAAACATGAAGGAAGAGCCAGGACAAGACCAAAACCAGGCACTTTGTGTCACGGAAAGACAGGAACAATGGCTTCTGTGAAAGAAGAGGGCATTCAGGGACACAAAAACACTGGAAGAGCCTTGTAGAGCCAGGTTGGTCATACCTGCCATAAAAAGGATGCCAAAAGCACAGGCAGCAACTGTTGGCACTATGAAGAATCACCACATTCTGTAACATCTCCTGCCACACGCACAAGGACCTTTAGTGGTGCCATCCTGGTATTTAACATCTGTAACTTACCACAATAGCCACATACAAAATAGCACACTCAACTAAAACACTGCCTGCCGCCTTTCTATTAACACGGGTAACAGTAATAGCACATTCAGCAACAAAGAAGTTACAAAATAAACAAATTAGTTACAAATAAATAAACCAACCACCACCAAGTGTGACTTGGAGCGTTATTCTGGCCCAAGATTTGTGATTGATATATTTGTTTTAATTATGACCAAACCACACAAAACTGCCAACTACCCACTAGCTTGATCTTGCATTTCATTTGGCATACCGTCACTTTAAACCTAAAACTAGACCTCAAAAAGCAATATTGCCATTCAGCATTGTGTAACATTAAATGATTTAAACTGAAAGAGGAAAACAGGAAAGTTTCCCTAAGGGGCAGTGTATATTAGCTAACAGTTCTGGGACAGAGCTGGCTTGATTCTGGCTGAACTGGCACATGGGCAGAGAAGCCTGTTACTGTCCACAGAGGTATATCCTCAAGCACTCCTAGACTCTGTTACAGAGATTTCTACACTGAATATACCACGAGCCAAGCCAACATCTCATCATCAAAAGTAAAATTTCCCTGCTCTTTCTTGTCATCTCTTTCCCTTCCCAGCTGTTTCTGGCCACACGCTACCACTGCTTGCCTTGAGCCAGCACCCCTTTGATTCAAAGCAAGCTAACTCTGCTCAGCACAATTACAGAAAAATAACCTCTGGCAAAAAAAAAAAAAAAAAAGTTAAGTGTTCTATTGTCAGCGGAGTGAATTTACTGCCCATCTTGTGGCCAGTGTGCATTGCTAGGAGTGGGAGGGTGGAGCAGGGAGGGTAACACCTTCTCCTTTGGGTGTCAGCAAGCAGCTGAGGCAGCTGAGGCACCACCACACCTGGAGGGAGGCAGCAGCACATGCTGCAGCTTTGAAGATCACTCCTTGACCTTAGGCAGATGAGTCCCACTACAGTGTTACCTTAAGTAGTTAAATCTGTCTCCTAACCATCACATGATGTTTTTGACTCTGTAAGGGATTTGTTACGTTATTTTTCCAAGCGGAGACTGTTCATCTAGGGAAAGAAACGAACAACAAAAAATTTCAGTACTGCCCCAGGCTGGTATGCTGCACAGATTGTGTTACAGTGCTGTAATTTAAGATTTTGCTCTTAAATAGAGTGAAAAATTGTATTAGCTTGTGTTTCAGCAAAAGATATTTATTATATTAAATTCTTGACTTGAGAGAGAGGCTCATACAACATCATTGCTGGCTACAGGCAGTCACTTATGAACTACAGTTCATGAAGTGTTAAAGCCCACCAAAGCTCAGTCCTAAACGGCAAGTAATTGCTGCATTTGAAATGAAAGCACGCCTTACTAACACAAAAGTATTGCCAACATTCAGAATCATGAACATGCCTAATGTGACTTCCAAATATATATCTTAGTATGTACACTTTAATCTAAACATTGAAATAACATATGTATTAACAGGACCTATCAAAGTGTTTTTTCTATCGCTGACAAGTTTCAGAAAAGCTTTTTGTAAGTATCATGGATACCAAAACACTGTAACAGCACTTACTCTAAACAGACTCTTTTGTCTTCGAGAATGGTGTTACAAAATATCTTTTGGTTACAAAAGATAAAACGCACAAACTTCGGGGGAGCTTTCCTAGACAAAGGATGGCAACAAGGCAGCAGGGATCAGTTTTAATGAGAAAACTGCGCAAATCTCACCGGCTGAGACTCATCATTCACTCGGAACAAGATTTATCTTACACACAGGAAAAGCAACGTACTGGATAAAACAACTTTAGTTGGTGGTTATAGACATTAGCAATGGGGTTTTCAGTCTACTCCACCTTTATTAAAACCATATGAAAGAAATTAAACTTAGCAACAGTATCACAACTTCCACTCAAATTCACTATTTGACTACAAGAAAGGGGATCTACTCCAACAATGTTCAGGGAAATACTGGGTCTGTGGTACACTGACAATTAGTTCATTCCGTGGTCTAAGCTAAGTATGTGTGCTTCCCTGCCTGTCAATCTGGACTGCTGATCCTTGTTTGTGATTTCTCATGTAACGTGATTTTACAGCCACGCATCTAGCAGTATTAACACACCCCTCCCTCCTCTTTAAAGAAATATCCTGTAATGAAAATACACAGTATTACAGTACTCCTTAAGGTTCATGTTGCCATAACTTGAGAAAAATCAAAGCACTCGCAGTGTTACAATTTATTAATATGTCATCCCAAATTTGTGGCAAGAAACTTCTAAGGTAGCTCCACACCAAAACATTTACTCTAGATAACCAAACACTATAGCTAGGTGGAAAAAACGTTTCATATCACTTAGGTCCATGTATCACCCTTCCCTCAGGCCCACTCAAGGGAAACAATACACTCTAAGTGTAAATTATAATGGAGATTAGCTGAGATCCTGCAGGGAAATAAAAAACTGTAGGTCCTTCCCTGCTGGAAATGCTACTTTCAATAGTATCAGCAGCGTAAGTGCTTCCTCATCAGCATAAAACTGGAGTCATTTTCTGTCATCAGGCCTCGTTCATATGTAAAACAGCAACTCTCGTGTTTCCCAGGGAAAGAAGGTCCCCCACCCCCCACATACCCTCCTCCAGCTGCAAGCAATACAGGTGCTAACTTATGCAAACACAAGGAAAACTCACTCTGCTGGTTTTTGACTTTGGTACACTTCTTTTCTTCTTTTCCCTCTGTCCCGGCCTCTGGGTGACTTCGCTCACTCTGGTCCGTGCTGATGGCTTTCACACCTACCTTTCCTTCTTGATCCAAGGCTGCATTTCTTCCTACAGTGGACTTGACTGCTTCTTGAAACTAGGCAGGAGAAAAGCAGAGCCTCAGCTTTTCCTCCTAAAGTCTCATACCTTCCTGCTTTCTCATTTAATATTGACCAATCCATTTATTTTATTGAAGCGTTGAGATTTTGCGTTTTTTTTTTTTTTTCTTAGCAGCTAATCTGATTGTCTGTAGACAAGTTTATAAATTCTGCACTTCACTGCAAAATTCATTTCACTGTGGTTTGATATTGCCTGGAGTACTACAAACTGAATCTTCAAAAGACTGACTTACTCATTAGCATGCATACATCTTCCTCTTCTGAGCGTTGCCTTCAGGTGCAGTCACCTTCTTTTCAAGTGCATATTCCTCATCTTTACCTCTGAGGCACATTCCTCCTGCTCAGCTCAGCCTGTGTTCTTTCAACCTGCAGGGAAAGCCAGACACCAGAGTTCAACCCACCATCCCCCTGCTCCAGAGACATCCCCTTTACTCCTAACCCTGTACTGTGCCCATTTCCCTTATACAAGCATGCAGACAATGATGGATATGGAATTTGTCGTCTGTGCAAAATACAGGTGGACTAAATTGGCTTAAATACTTAAATATTGTTTCTGTCCAGTCTTCTCTTCAGCCTCTTGCTGTTTGACTTTTGGCCTATATAGACTCCAGGCCATCAGGGCCTTATTGATAGGGAATGATTTTGGAAAGCTCTGATATACACTGACATAATTATACTAGAGGCTTTTAGCTTGCAAAAAAAAAAAAAAAATTAAAAAAAATAGCCAAAGGGCAGTGCTTTTACATGATTTAACATCTATGAAGAACGACAACCGACCAAACCATGCAGCAGCAGCAGCAGTACGCTGGAGCTTGAAGCGTCCCTGAGCTGCCCAGAGGGGAGAAACAGCCGTGAGTTTCCCCCGGTGAGCCTCGGCCTCAGCGAATTCCCGCCCCCGCGCCCACCGCCGTGGCTCTTTATGTTCTATTTCCCTCAGAAGTTTAATTTTTCTGTGAGGAGGGCGGGGGGGGGGGGAGGCGCCCGGGCGGGCGGGAGCGGCGTCACCCTGCGGGCGCCTCCTCCTGCGGCGGGGCAGGGCGGGAGAGCCGCCCTACAAATTGCTTTACAATGCGCTCCCCGCCGCCGTGAGGCAACCCGCCGCTCGGGGTGGCGGCTGGGCTGAGGCGGCCCCGCCGGCCTCCATCTTGTCGGTGGCGGCCGCCCCGCAGGGACCGCGGGCCCGCCAGCGCTGACGCCGCTTCCCCTCAGCGGGAAACAAGATGGCCCCGCCCCGGCCCCTCCAACAAAGCGCCAGCGCTTCACTTGACGCGGCCCCGCCGAGAAACCGGCCTCTTCCCTCCCCGCCTCACCGGCCGTCCCCGCCTTCGGCCCCCCCACCCCGCCCCGGTGGCGGCTACCGCCCCCCGCCACGCTCCCCTCCGGCCGTCGCGCTTTCCCTGTCAGGCCGCGTCCGCCTGTTCCCCAGTCACAGACCTCCTCCTCCTCCCCCCACCGGGCTCCGGCGGCGGCCCCGCTCCACCGCGGCCTCCCTGCCCCCCGGCCACCGAGCCGGAGCCCCGTGAGCCCTAGTGCGGGCTGGCGGGGGAGGTGCATCCTGGGAAAGAGCAGCCCGACATGGGTCTCCGCCTGGCCGCCGCGCAGCCCCCGCCGCCCTGCGCAGCTCCCCTCAGCCGCCCGCCCGCCGCCGCCGCCGCCCGCAGCTGAGCGGGAGGGGAGGGGAGCGGAGGCAGGGCCGGGCAGGGGGGCCGGGACGCGGCGGCCTGGCCCGCGCCGGGGAGGGGGCCGCGGTGCCGCCCGCCCCGCATGAGGCAGGGGGGGGGCCGCTCCCACCCGCCCCGCTCGGTCCCTGCCGCCGCCGCCCTGCGCGCAGGGCCCCAGCGGAGCCCCTGCCGCCCCGGCCCCGTGCCCTGCCCCGATGATGGACAGGAACTACCCGACGACCCCCAGCTTCGCCGACCCCCTGGCCCCGGCCGCCGCGCAGCCTGCCGCCTCCTGGGCCTACGAGCGAGGCGCCGACAGCCTCAAGCCCAGGTGAGGAGGGTCTGCCGGGGGGCTGCTTGCAGGAAAGGCCGGGGTCTGGGCCGGGGCCTGGCCCGCGGGGCGGGCGAGGGGCCCCCTCCGGCGGGGCAAACTAGGGCGGCGGGGGGTGTCCCCACGGCGCGGCCGGGGGCCGAGCAGGGCCCAGCGGCGGGTGAGGTCGGGCGGGCCGCGTCCTACCGCGCCTCCGTGTCTTGGGGGGGGGGAAGGGGGCACGGACGCCGAGCCGGGAGGGCTGAGGACGGCCGGAGCGGCGCTCCCCCGGGCACCGGCGGCCCGCGGCGGCGGGGCGGGCGGGCGGTCTCCCCGCGCAGGGCGCGCCGCCGCTCTCCGCCCCGGAGACTGGCGTTGGGCTGCGGCGCGGGTTCAAGAGTTCACGCGTCCCTGGCCCGGCTCTCCGGGAGGGAAGCGGGGCTCGGAGGCGGCGGGGGGGAGCGCCCCGCCTTGCCCGGGCCCGCGGGCACAATGCCGGGGCGTCGGGCCGCCTCACCCCGCGGCGGCAGCCGCAGCCCCCGAGCCGCGCTAGCATCTCCCCCCCCGCCTTCGCCCTTTTATTTCCCCGCTTCGTTGTTTTTTCGCTCCGCTGAGGCCGGTTAACATCTCTCCTCGGGCGTGCGGAGGAGCCTCCTCTCAGTTTAAACTTGTTTGGAGCGATTCAGTCCCACGGAGAGTTTTGTAAAGTTCCGGGAAGTGCGGGAAAAAAAAATAATACAGGATATCTTATTGGCTTCGGATTGCCTTTTGATGGTATAACTCTGCCAGAAAACGAGCGTTTTCGAACGTGATTAGGTTTTTGTTATCGCCTGCTTGATGGATCTGCCGTTCAGATCTCGACGACGCTTAAAGGTAAAAGATAGTAGTGTCAAGCTAAAAATATACCGTCAAAATAGGCGCGCCTATAGATGACTTCGCATTTGGTCCTGGAAGTATGTTCTTATCTGTTCTGATCTAATATGATAAGATTAATAGATTATCAAGTCAGAATCATCTAGGCTGACCTCTTCATAATGCAGGCCATAGCACACACCCACCCACCCCCTTTTTTTTCTCTTTCAAACAGTTTGTAACTAAAGTTTATATGATAGGAGATTAAAAACTTTATAATGAAGCAAAATTGAGCACAATTCTTGGTAAAGTATAGAAGTGGCTGATTTGCATTTTATTTCTGAAGAGGACTACCTTTAGTTTTTAGCAATGAATCTTGCTACAGCCTCCAACACTGAAAATCGCATTTAACTTATGTTTTCACAAGTATGAATTCTTACGAATTTTGATTAATTTCTTGCTTGGTGTTCTTTTTATTAAGAAAAATAGCTTGTTACCAGACATTCTTTTTTTTTATTTTTAGGTTTTTTACCTCAGTTATTCTCTTAGTTTTCTCTTGGATCCCCTCTGATTTATTGCCACCCTTCCTGAATTGTGGACATTGCATTTTAGAAGCAATTAAGTCAATGTTAAGTATGAAGATCATGGAACCTCCTTGGGGTGTGAGGCACTAGATTCCTTGTTTCACAGAGAATTGCAGGGGTTTTTTGGCCAAAACCTTGCCTTATGAATCTTATCTTTTGCTGAGTTCTCTGCAGAGTTGCCTGAAAGGCAAAGTGAGGTCTCTGGCCGGCTGTTCTTCCTAGTTGTTGAACTGCTTTTGGTCATGTTGCTATGTTGCTTTCAGTGGAAGTCAGTGACATGTCCTTTTTGTAGTCTGTTGAGGATTGTGCCATCTGTTCCATAAGAAAGGTTTGGATTTTCCAGGGTATTTAAGAATGCGTAGTACTGGAGCAAGAGTGGGTCCCTCTGGGATCTTAGAACACAACTGCTTGATGATTATTAAAAAAAAAAATCCCGTGGTTTCAAAACTTAACTTTAATCTTTCTAATAGCTGCTATATTAATGCAATATTAATTGTGTATTTTGGGAATTCCTTAATTGAAATGGCATGAAGAACAGTCCCAGGACAAGTACTGTGCAGAAACTCATTGGATCAATGCCTGCTACTTTTACCAATCAAACTGTTAATAAAAAAAAAATCAAATTAGTATTGCTGAATCCATTCTTGATATGATAATATTTATGCTATACTTTAAGAAGCATCATCAAGAAGACCCAACTTTCGCTTCTTAAAATTTTTATCTGGAGGCTGTGTAGATGGCAGTAAATGATGCATTTTAAGTGTGTTAACACACATTTAAAGTTTTTAACTTTTTTTTTTCTTTTTTTAACTGTAGCAAAGACAGGGAAAATATTATGAATCATATTTTGTGCTTGTAGTTCTTCTGTACTGACTTCTTAGAGTTCATGTCATTTTAGTAAGAGTTTAAAGTACCCTGTCTTCAGCAAGATTTAAAGATTTGAACCATATTGGACACAATGTTAAATGCAGTCTGGGCTTGTATAGGTGTTTTCTGGTTCCTCTGTCACCGTTAACATTTGTCTTTGTATGGATTGTGAGCCAGTTGCTGGGGAATTGGGACATAAGAGTCATGCCTATCACTGCCAAGGCTTGTACCAGCCTGGAAGCAAAGAAAATATGAAGGTATAGATGTACATTAAGGGAATATGCTGTCAGTGTTCTCAACTTGTGTTACAGATCACTTCATATTTTTCAAAATTGTGGTTTTGATTGTGGTTGACAGGTAGTCATCTAAACAGCCGAAGCCGCGTTAGCCTGATGTTAAATTAAAAAAATGTGTGTTGTGTTCATCTGGTACTTGCTTGAAAAGAATTCAGCCGTTAGGTGATAGAGATAACAATATTTCATTCAAATTTCATTTCATATTTATGCTGTTGCAGGCTGTGTTCCCTTTGTACGGAGAGTCATGTTCACAGTCCCAGCTCGTCAAAGTGATTTCTCCTCCCTACAAGCGTTGCTCCCGTCTTCCTGCGCTTAACTTCAGCCATCTGGTTTTTATCCTGCTCCTTATTTCTTGCAGGCACTGTTTTGTCTGTGCAATGGCACTATTCCTATTGACTTAAAGGAAATGTGTGGTGAAGTATTATGAGGACATTGCTACCAGGCCTGCTGTGACATAACTTTTCCCATGGAATGGGAGAAGATAGTGAAACAGGATGGGAGCTGATGGAAATCACTTGAATCACTGCGTTAATTGAACAGAGGTGGTTTCCAGTGAAGAGTGTGCTTGAACGATGCAGGGGTGGCAGGCCAGTAGCAGGGGGGGGAGAAAGAGGTGCTCCTGTTCCCCTTCCCCTCCTGCCCCAGCTTCTTGCACAGGCTGTCAGCATCTTGAAGGAATTTCTGATGGTTGTATGGGCACACTGCCACTTCCGGACTCTTTCTGTAGCTGTTAAAAAACCTTCTGTGCTGAAACTCTCTTTTCGTGGCAGCATCTAATGCTGGTTGTGTTGGACAGCAGATAACACACGTCGCGCTTACTTGTTACTTACTTGACAAAAAACGTGGGCTTCAGAAAACAGGCAAATGTGTAATAGTTTGAGAGACCATCATAATTTCTTGGGAAGAGGAATGAAGATGGGTGATAACAGATGAAGCTTCTGGTCAAGTTTATGTCTGACTTGTAGATACTTTTGTGGAGTTTCATTCAGAGAAGAATTTTTGCTAGGGGAGGGAGCTCACTGGTCGTTCTTGTTTTTTACCACAGCTCTAAGACCCAAATCTTCCTCTATATGTGATTGAGTTTCAGTCACAATTATTTTGTTGTTTTAAATTTTATGGCCACTCTGCTTGTCTCTGATGATTCTTCATGCCTGGTAATCTTCGTCCATCTCTGCCCTACCCAAACATACGGATTTTTATATAATTTAATTTAAGATAACACTGACATTTGATTAATGTGGCCTATGTTTATAGCAGCTAATCTAATACAATGAGTTTACAGTGATAGTTCATATGCAAAGTTACATAAGCGAGAGACAAACTTTTAGGATGAACAGTTATGATGATTTTTTTAACTTGTTTTTGCATAGCTGTCAAACTAATGCTTATTGTAACAACTGTATGATAATTGTGATTTAGTTAAGGAGCAATT
This sequence comes from Scolopax mira, assembly GCA_004320125.1. NCBI lineage: Eukaryota > Metazoa > Chordata > Aves > Charadriiformes > Scolopacidae > Scolopax > Scolopax mira. The sequence continues at coordinate 19,323 of BJBW01005068.1, forward strand.
TTAAATTCTAACATATTTTTGCATAGCTATAGAAGCTCTAAAAGTGCAGACTGTGTTTTAGAAAAATCTTACATTTTCTTTCATCAAATGGTTCTGAGAGGTAAAAGCAATGCTTATTGTTAAACGCATTTCCTACAAAAAGTTCTCTATGGCATAGTGTTTCAAATGTTGAAAGGTAGAGCTTACTAACTGTGAATATATTTAGAACGTTTGCTATTAAAAGAAAAGGCACAGAAGGGTTAGATAAACTTTATAAACACGTAAAAAGGTAGGTAATTTTAAAATCTTATCAAACTTTCTGTCATAGTCTATTTCTAAAACATTTATACACACAGAATAACAGACAGATACTCTGTGGTGTAGCATGGATACCTTACAGGGACTTGCTGGCTTTTGTCAGTCTTTTTTTTTTTTAACTTTCTTGTTTTAACCTGCATTCAGTACACACTGAATAACAGCTGTGACAAGGTCAAAGACTGACTGAACAGAGAGGCTGCCGAGCACATTCTTGCTGCGTGCCCCTCAGCTTTTCACAGATGCAGATGTGTGATCATCTTGTAAAACCTTTGCTAAAGTTTCAAGGTGAGCCAGATAGGCTTGTTTGGAATCGCATGTCGCTTACCTTTTTAAAGACAACTTTGTGTGGAGCATTTTATGTCGCTTTGGTGGCAGCGAGCAATGGTGACATAGAGCACCCTGCAGAAGGAAGGAGTTGAAACGCAGTCTGAGGGTGCAGTTACGTGAGATGGCTGAACTCGCTGCTCAGGCTCACTGCTGCTGAAAGGACTCCCCTTCCTCCTCCCTTGCCTTGGCTCTGGTGTTTGTGCAACTGCACAGGGAGCTGGTCTGATTTGTTAATCCATGAGAAAACTAACCTGACCCCGGAGGTGAGCAGCTTTCTCTTGAGCGGGAGAGCTGTGCTGACGTACCCGTGCTGTCAGACAGGAATCCAGGGGTGGCACTGGGGGACGAGCAGGGAGCAGAGCTGGGAGGAATGAGCTGCAAGGCCTCAGCGGGACTCTGACCCACAATCCTGGGCAGCATTTAGATGGGCTTAGCCGTGCCATGTCACGGTCTTCAATGGCTGTCCCAAGCAAATTGTACTGCCCGCTTCCCCGCCAGAGCACGTAGTAAGTGTCCACGTTCATTGAGTGTTTGATCTCTCTTGAGATCACCTAGAATATTCCAGATGTGAGCACTTTTCTGTGGAGCGAACAACTTCAACACAAGTTATTGATTGTTGTTCTGAAAGAAGGGGTTTTCATATTCTTCCAGCTATGCAAGAAGTCTGTCAGTCCTGTTTCTTACCTGTTACTTGAGTGGTAGGCCTTTACTTTGTACTGCCAGAGAACAACCTTTTCCCTTTATTTCTTCTGTACTTTTGCCCACCTTTTATTTTTTCTTGGAGATGCTGTTGATTCTGGCATGATGCTGTCACAGGAAGGAGCTTGTTTTTGGAAAAATCTTTGTTCCTGTCAGGATAGAGGCACCTGTGACTGGATTATATTCATTCTAAGCAATACTAGAGCTCTTAGTGGATGTATTTTCCTTGCATTTTTTTATTTCTTGTATTTAGTCAAAGCATTCACAAATTTGTGTGTCAAAACAGTTACTTTGTATATGAGTACATTCCATACATTAAAAAATGAAACAAAATAAAAACCCAAACAAAAATCAGTTGAAAGGCAGCATGTTAATAGTCCCACTTCAGACCTTCCTGAGCAGACTTAAGTATAACAAAAATAACTTTGAGCACCATACACGGTTCAGCCTTTCCAGCACAGCATTTCTTGTACGATACAAATGACAGAGAAAGCAAAATTCTTAGAATTTTTAAGCAAAGAGAAATAATGTGCTCAGAGAAGACAGAGCACTTCGCTATTGGATTTACTTACCTTACTGGGCAGTTCCATAGTTCTTGGTTGTACTTCTGCTACTGTGTCACCTCTTCTTAGGTTATTGCTTCTTTGTTTTATTCCTTTGAAGGGACTGTTGGGGATGAATGGACATTTAGAGTGTCCTCAGAACCTCTCTAACTATGGGTTACAGTAGATGAGGGCAGGGAGCTTTTATTTTTGAATCCCTGCACTCTTGGACTTTCTTATTCCAAAACAATTCTGTAAGAACCTACATACGTTTAGACAAGCTTTTATTTGCCCATATTGCTTTTCTTGTTTTTCATCTTCCTTCTACATGCCTCCTTCTGTTGCTTGCTTAGGCCTTGTATAAGTGTAACCATTTACGCTCAGTGGGAAGAAGACACCCTTAGGCATCCTTATCTTGGAGTAATAGTATTTACATTGGAGGATACTAAGCAACATTTATTCCTTAATAACCCTCTATGAATTATACTTGGGGCTGTCACACATCTAGATTTCATTGGAGATAACCCTTTTTCACCTGGCAACGCTGTGTGAGAAGAGTTTGAGGGCTGTGGCCCTTTGTCTAGCTTTTCCAGATGTCTGGCAGTGCTTCTGAGTGCTTTGGGTCTTCCAGAACATGCCAGACCAACGACCATCGTGCCTGTGGTGGTTGGTGTTTGCAGCCAGGCTGGTGTTTTGTGGTGATACTGAAGGAACCAGCGTGCGCTGCAACGTTCCCACGTTGCACTTTTTTTCTGACCAGGAAATCCCTTTCAGAAATACGGCATCTTCGTGTTTCACACCACATCCTGTTTACTTTCTCTCCTCTTCATGTCAAAAATTCCAGTGCTAGATAGTGAATAATCCCTCCATTCCTATGTTCCTCCCATTTTATTATTCTCTACTGCGTCTGCCAAGGATAGGGTTTCTAATGGGTGTTTCTTCACTGTGAACATTTGCTCATTTGCTGTACAAAGAGTGATCCTAAAAAACTAACTTTGTTAGGACTCTCAACAGCAACCCTATGTTAACTGCCTTCAGTTGTTGCTGGAACTGGTGACCTAAAGGTTACTGATGCTCAATGCCACTGAAGAGAACTGGGGTTTTCTTCTTTTCCCCTCTAAAAACCTCCCTTTTGTTATTCTCTTTAAAAGAAAATACAGGGTTCTCGCCAGTTATGGGATTTTTCTAGTTTGTGAGTGTGTACTGTTTTGATCTCTATTAATACTTGTTTTTGTTTAGACATCTACCCCAAAATCAGGAAATCTTACACCAATACCTGGGTCATATTTAAGGAGTTTGTTTTATATACTAAAGTTTTTCCAATCTCAAATTAAATTCTTTGTAGCTGTAACTGTTTTTCTACAGTTTTGAACAGTGCACGTTTTCTGGTTGAAGCATTCACAACCCACAGGATTCTTACAATATTTTCAGCTAAATAGTAACGGGTGACAATGTGGTGGGCAGGGTCCTCTTTGCAAGGTTAGAAAAGTTAATTTTAATCTGGTTTAGGGTGAAGAGAGCATCAGCGAAGAGGTATAAGAGCCAAATTCAAGGACTATGCTGATTTTCCTTATAAAAGTAAGGAGTAACACCCTGTGATGTTTCCTTTAACGTAAAGGACTCTTGCTGCTGCATTTTGCAATGAACTGTGTGGTGTTAATAGGTTAGATCTTTCCTGGGCACACCTCCTAAATTGGGACAGAAGAGGTGTTAGTCATAGGGATGCTTCTTTATTGAATCTAAAGTTGCTTTTATGACTTGCTTAGTCCTTGTAGTGTGTTTTGGGACGGGGAAAACACTGTACCGGATTTGTAGGTGTGCTGGAAGGTTTACAGAGTATTTAATGGCCTTGAATTCTAGGCTGTACAGATGACCAAGAGTGGTAAGGTTTGTGGTCTCAGGTGCAGGAAGTGAGTAGATGCCTTGATTCTTTGCAAGTTCTGTGGCTGTGAGCTGTGAAGCCACTGATCTTCGCAGTCGTTTAGTATGTTGAATACTAAGCTCTTAAAATTTTAACATTGTGAAACCTTGAGAAACTGACTCTTGTTTCAGTAGTGTCTGAAATTTGGTTGTGAGGGCTGACGTCTTTTGGAAACCTGAGTGAGTTAGTGTTTGTGCCTTAGTTTCCCCAGATTGAAAAAGAAGATATTTCATGGGTTATGGAACTGCAAAGTGTTAGGAGATTTGGGAATGCAAAGAGGTGTTGCCTAAGATGGCTCTGTCAGTTGATAGAGCCATCACCTATATTTGCACCTCTACCTCCTACATTTTTTTTTGGTGATTAATATCTCAACTTCAGCATTGTCTTTTCCATTTAATTGGAAAATAATGAGCTTATTAAGAAATGAGCTATCAAGTATTCCTGTAGTATCCCAAAGGTAATACTCAAGCTTGCCACAACGTATGGCACTGTAATAACTGTGGGAGGGTAAGGGTTGAGAAGCATTTCAATAGCTGAAATGAATTGTATTTTTAATAACACATTGATGGGGCTAAGCCACATCTAGAGATAATGCTCTGCTGATTTTTATATTTTGAAATAAAATTTTATTATTAAAAGTAATGAAATCCTTTTGTGTGTATCTTGGCCAGCTGTAATAGAGGATTATGCTCTGTGCTCGACTATTAATGCTGTGATCTTGAAATGTTTCAAATGTCTGCAAGTATCCTTTTGACAACAGAATAGACATCACATATTTGTGATGTCTACAATAGCATCACATGTTTGAGGAAAAGTGCTAGATTTCCATTACTCTCTGTTACAAAAATCTTTGAAATTGTGAGTAAAGCTCTGTAGGACAGAAGTATTGCTAATTTGAAAAACCACAGATAACTATTTCCATGCTGGGTAAAGACAAAGTTAAAATAAATACATCTAGTGATGAAATAATCCAGTGCCTCAAAAGGTGAGAAAAGATAACATCACCCTGGATGCCATAATGGGTACTTGTTTTTCTGCAGGGAGCAGTTCAGTAGAAGCTGTCAGGGAAGACAAACACCTTAAGATTATTTCTGACACTGCATTATAATATAAATTGGGTGGTAAGTGTGGGTAAATCAGTGTCTGTTTAGATGTGGGGGGTGGTGATAGTTAATGAGGACATCAAAGTTAGGCTTCGATGTTCAGAGCAGGAAATGCTGAGAAGCTCCTCTCCAGGCCTTGAAACCTTAAAAAGTGAATCAGGAGCTCAAAACTTTCAATATTATAGAATAACAGTGGCAGGCTGTAGCCCCGTTACAGTAGAAAAGAGCAGAGACAGAGAGGGTAAGCTGTAAAGAACTTTTAACTAATACAAGGCTTTATATTAAGTTTTATTTGCAATATTCAGATCTAAACACGGTTGACGTGTTTTCCTGTGGGGTGTTTTAAGTAATTGATTTTAATGAATTCCTCCAGAATTCCTGATAGGATACAGAGGTGTTTCCAACAGAAACTTGGCCTTGGTGCCTGTCAGCCCCGCTCGCCCTACAGGGTGACAGCTGAAGGGTCCACAGCAGTGGTGGGGGGCTGCTATGCCCAGGCTGTCCCCCCCAGCCCCCCAGCCCTGCTCCTGGGCTTGTGATGGGGTGGGGGGCCAAGGTTCTCCTCCAGCTTCTTGGTTCCTGCAAGCGGGCTGGAAGCTTTGGAGTTTCTCGTTAAGGGAATGCATTTCAACCATAGGTAACCTCAGCAAAAAGATCATTTACATTGTATATGTTAAAAAATGAAAACACGAGGTAATTTGTCTAGTCCCTTCATAGTAACTGATGTTGAAGTTTAAAATAGCTCACTTCTATCTGAATGTTAGTTTTAAGTACGTAGTTTCAAGACATGTTTAACTGATTTTTATGAAAACAGAATTATAATTATCTGTGTTATTAAGAACTCCACAGGTTACTTAATCAGACAAGCCAGCACTTGCACTCAGGTATTGAATTACCAGTAAGATTATTTTGGCTTTCCTGAAGCAGTTTTGGGTCTTTAATTTTTAAAAGGATCAAGCATAAAGAGCTCAGACACATTAGCATGGGGATGAAAGGGAGATGGACCTACTTGCCATAAAAATCTTTTTATCTTCTTAAGATACAGCATGTACAAAGGTAGAGAATCACAGGAACAGCATGAACTTTGCTCATTTAGGCAGTTCCTGGCATGTAATTTTCTACCTCAAAAATCTATTTCTTAGAAGGTCCCGTATCTCAGCTCCTAGAAAGCGAGGAAGCAATGAATGTTTCCTCTCACAAGTACCTTGAGGCCATCTTCAGTCCATGTCATGGTGCTCTCAGCCATGCTCCTGGTGGCTCTGCATAGGCGTTTCAGAAATAGTGACACTGCAAATTCACACAAAAAATTGGGAAATTAACACTAGAACTTCATCTTAATGAAAGAGTGAAGGGTGATTGCCCCTAGTATGTTACAATTTGTTATATTCTAAATTAAATATGTAGTCTGTAATTGCATTAAGAAGGAAGAATGTGACATAACCAATAGTTGAGATTGTCAATAAGATGCTACTCTTCTGTGTTTTACTGAAATACAGTAGTACTGGTGTCTGATTCTGTATTTTCCATCTTTCTAAAAGTTATATCTTGAAGAATAATATTATTATATAGTTAATAATACTTTAAAATACTGACATCTATTTATTTTTATGTGATAATTCAAAACCAAGCCAGGCAAATGCTAAAGATGTATGCTGCTCCCAAAGGAAGTCTCTCTCTATTTTTTAATATGTATTAACTTTAGAGATGCTTTTCTTCTAATTTCTCAGTGTTGGATTCCATTTTTCAAGTAGCAGATTTTTTCTTTTTGTCTTATGGGTACCATAACTGTTCTAAAGTGTTAAATATTCTTTCTTTTTGTGCTGATGTTGGTTGAATCTTCAAATGTTGAGGATGTCTTGTTGTTTTATGAGAGGCTTAGGGGAATTAGATGTAGGGAGTAGGCTGCCAACATTTGCGAGCTTTGAACCAACTTTGTTCTTGCAGTGCCTTTTTTTTCCTTCAGTATGCCTGCTGGGAAATAGAGGTGAAAAAACACATACTGTATACACTTCTAAATAAATATTTTGCACTGAAATAAATATCTGGGCTGAGCAGGAGTTTGTTTTTCTTTGTTTTCTATTGGAATTAAATTCTGAAACATTTTCTGTTGTCTGTAAGGGCTTGCTTTTAAGCTTCCAGCAGTGCATTGACTTGTCTGGTGGACAGGAGTGATTTGATGTTATTAACAGTATTAAACTCATTTCAGTAGCAACTTTCTAGGCAAATGCCTCCATCCTTTATGATTCTGCTTCCTTGGAGTCATTGCTTTTTTAAAACACACGATCAAACACGTTTTTGGATTAAATATATCTACCTATACCGCTACTTTTGAATTTTAATTGTATTCTGAGCTGGAGATAGATAAACTGTAGATGCTGAATGATGTTCTAGTCAGACTTTGGCAAATGGTGGTGAGCTCTCTTGGGGTTAGAATGGGCAGCTGAAGCACATGCTGTCTAAAAGGCCCCTGTTTTATCTATATTAAATTCAAGTATGTTTCCAGGTAATGCTCTTCCATTCTGTCTCCATGGGATACTGTCAATAAAGGGAAATTAGCAAATATAAATATTTAAACAACATATTAAATATTGTCTCTAATTTTAAAACAATTATAAATATGCAAGCAGGTGATGCAACTTGGAACTGTATTTTACGTGTTTAAAATAAAATACAGTGGACAAAAAGAGAATGGAAGCTGCCTATTAGTTTCTATAGCTTATATTTAGAATAGTATTTTTAATATTTAAAGATACATGTGTCACTTCTGTGGTGTTTGGATCTTAAGTGGCTTTGCTTCTGGCCTCTGACTGGAACTCACTATTGCAGCTCCATCCTTTGCCAAGCGATGGAGCCTTGGGGCAGAGGAGGCAATTTGAGTACTATTTCCCTTGTTTCACATATACCTCAAGTCAGATAAAATGCAAAGTATGAGTTTTAAAAGTATTTCCCTGTCCATTAGAAA
>BJBW01005068.1:27312-64205 GCA_004320125.1 Scolopax mira
ATTTGGCTGGTTTGGATCTCAGGCTGGTTGGCCTGCACCAGAGCCCGAGGTTGGGGTGCTGAGGCTTCTCATCCAGCGGCTGCCCCAGTTCTTCTCCACTCTGGGGTTTCCTGTGCAACTACTGGTCTTGTAGGTGCCTGGTTTCACTTTGAGCACAGCCTGCACTATTTGAATACTTTGAAATTTTTCTGTGATTTAGTGTGGTTTTTCAGCATTTTCCTTTTATATCAGAGGCAGAAGTTGCAAGTGACTTAAGAACAAAAGAACAAGGTATTGCACCCAGAAGTATCCTTTGCTGCTTAGTAGTCCAGGTCTGATTTTCATGTAGGTGTGTTTCTCTAGAGCTTGAATAATTGCTGTAACTAAACTAAAAAAAAAAAAAATCTTAAAAATTGCTAAGTTTTAATGAAAATTGGTCTAGGAAATTAAATAGAAAGATGAAAATGCCCCCTTTCCATGTAATGATGCTTGCTTAAATTGCTTTTGGTTCTGTATTTCATTCTGTTGGGATGCATAGGAGAGCTAGTTTATTTGAAGAAAACAAGAGAACTAAAAATAAAGACTTACTTTTATGTCCAGTGCTTATTGCAACTAAGCTTTATTCCCTGTAAAAATGGTCCTTTCGTGTGAGTTTGAAGTTAAGAAATGTATCTATCACTTCTGTAAAGTGCAAACCAGAGAATTGTCTTGGCAGATGGGGACGGTGATGAGCACAACATAACCCAAAAATCTTTTGCAGCTGGAGACCTAAATTCGTGTGAAACTACTAGACTGAAGAATGCTGTGAAAATAAATTGTCCTAAGAATAGCAGTATCAGCAGATATGTGAAAAGTGGATTCAGGAAAGCCAATATGGGCTAACAAAAAGGACTTGTAAGTCAAAATTGAGTTATTGCACTTAATTGTTACTAAAATACATTTTCTTCCAAAAATTTTACTGGAGAGGCAATAATCTTCTATTGGCTCAGCTGATGTAGCTGAATAAAATAGATTAATATTTGAGTTGCTTCACTTTCATTGTCATAAGGATTTTTTGATTGCGTCATTACAGCAATGACAAATAATGATATCTCTTTGTAGAGCTCTCTAAAAGCACGCTTAAATATTAAGATTGAATAGACCTTTTCAGTGAAAAATAAATTCAGAGGGACCTATTTTCCAAATTTGTATATCAAATTAGTATTGCTTTCTGGCAGTAATTGCTCCACTCTTCAGTTAGCCCTTTCAGTAGAAGAGAGAAATCTCTGTGATTTATCACTGATAAGAGGAAAGTGTTTTCAGAACGCTGTGTAGCAACTAATGATAACAAATAACAAAGTACCAAGTAATGTGAAGGCGTCTCTTCATTAACTAATCTGACATTTCACTACAAGTGAGAACTCGTGCAATTTTAACAAACTTCAGTATCAGAGTGCAAAAGACTAGGTAGCCATAATGTTATTTGCCATGCTAAATGCATTTTTTTATTTGTGAATTACATGCTGTACAAGCTCATCTGTTTCAAGGCTAAACGTTATACAAAGAAACCCTAAGGCAGCAAACTTCTTTTAGATTGCTGAGCTTATGTTTAGGATAAGCTTATGTAAACTGAAGGCATATATGCAAGGGTTTTTTTGAGATAAGAATCTACATTCCAGCAACTAGTAATTATACAATAAACAATTAACTGTTCTAACAAATACAGTGTTTTTAGTGAAAGACAGATTCATTTTTGAGGTTGCTGTTTCATTAACTATGGCCTCAGAGTTTGTATTAAAAAAAACCCAAAAACATAATATACTTTGAATGTTCTTATGATGCTCATAATTACTAGACTTTTGCGATTCTTGTAATTAACAAGGTTTTTTTAGATATTAAGCCTAGAGTTTTTTTTTTACAGTGTTAATTTCAGCATCCTCTGTGTTTAAAAGTCTTTGTCAAAGTTTCTTTTACAAGTTGCTTTTGTCATTCAGAGCATTCTTCCTCCCATTTACAAGCTTGTGTGTTAGACTGTCTTTTATTTAGTCTTTGCATATACTGTATCTTTCCTTTACAAAAAAGGTGTTTATTGTAAGGGAGTGAAGAGGGGGGATTGAATCACAACCTTCAACAACAACCAGAATAAATGGAAATTTCAAATGGGTGGGAAAAAAACCCCACAAAAAACCAAACAACCACAAAACACAAACAAACCCCAAATCACCAGCAAACTATTTTCTTAAATTCCAAAATTTTCTGGTCATTCATTTCATGTAATGTTCATCATCTTTCATGTAAAGTTCTACCTTCTTCTGTGACAATGTAAGAAAAGGAATGATGCAATATTACTTGATGTAATCTGTACCAGTTTTTGTGGCTCTCACCTCCTCTGGAAGGATGTTTGCTGCAAAGTGTAGTCCAGGTTTCCTGGAACACCACTGCAGTGCCAGACATGCCTCTCAGCCCAAAAATGCCTGAAGCAGAAAAAGGTGTCCACCGTATGAGTGACATATGTAGTATGACTTCATAGTTTGCCTTTTAAATGTATATGAAAACAAAGTCAGCATCCCATACATTTATATAGGTAAATGTTTCAAAAAAAAAACAACAACCAAACCTTGAAAGTAAAACTAAGTAAAACCTATTACATAGAATCATCTAGGTTGGAAGGGACCTTTAAGATCATCTAGTCCAACAATCAACCTCGCTCTGACAAAAAAGCATCACTAAACCATGTCCCACCATGTCAACCTGTCTTTTGAACACCTCCAGGGATAGTGCCTCAACCACGTCCTTGGGCAGCCCATTCTGATGCTTGATGGCCCTTTAAGTGTAAAAATTCTCCTAATACCCAACCTGAACCTCTTGAGGCCGTTTCCTCTAGTCCTGTTGCCTGTGACTTGGGAGAAGAGACTGACCCCCACCTCTCTACACCCTCCCTTCAGGTAGTTGTAGAGAGTAATAAAGTCTCCCCTCAAAACATGGGAAGTTTTCACAGGATCAACATTTGTGTCAATGAAGATCTTGCTGACAATGTGTGGGCTGCCATGACTCGGGTTAGAAACATACTTTCTTATGGAGCACACTTTTATTGTTAAAAACTATGAAGAAAGCATCATATGTCCTAAAGTGTGGGTGGTTTTTTTTTGTAGCAATACCAATTTGTTCAAAAAAACCAAACCATCTTAACTGTAAAAATCTGTGCATTTAAATTTGCTTTATTACGTGCATAACGTTTTATGTGCGGAATTCTAGTGTAATTTTTTTGTCTGGAACTATTACTTTTATTTTTTTGATGCTGTAAATCAAAAAATGACCTAGGCTGTCCTGCAGTGACGCTGCCAGTTGTCTGTAGTGGTGGTGCAAGTCGTTAGATTTCGGTCAGGGTATAATAGACACCGGTTGCTGATTCATAGTGTTGAGCTGCACAAAGGTTTATCCTCTCCCACATAAGCATGTCTCCATGTGCTGACTCCAAATTGTGGTTTGGCCAGTCTTTAAAAGGTAATTATTGCTGTGAAAGGTATTAAAGTGCTAGACAGTGAGTGCAACTGAAAAGCAGTAGCTGAGGTTCTTTGCTTTTTCAAAGGATTTTTAGGTCATTCTTCAGGCTTGTGCCTTAGTCTGGTATGCTGACCGTGGGAGCATTGCTGGGCTATAACCTGTAGCACTGCTGATGCTGTGTTATAAGCAGCTGAAATGGAAAATAGAGCCCATTAGTGCCTCTTGGGCATGGAAGTTGATCTAGAAGTCTAGATCAGACAGGCTCTTGCTGGTTCATCATGTGTGGAGGTCACAGGGCTCTGCCAGGCTCATCAGATCTCCGCTGCCTCCTCTTGTTATCTTAATGAAAACGAAGCACATCCCGTAGTGTTGCCAATGGTTTATATTATTTGATGATTTCTATGAAAGTTTCCCATGATGTCATGATTCCTGGCATCAAGTGTTCAGTTTTTCCCTTGTGCAAAGTGACTGCCCCCTCATCACAGGGGATGAAAGATGGTAACGGAAGTCTCCCTTACACAGTCAGCAGGGAGGGCTGTGGATTTCATCATTTGGGGTATTTTTGGCATCTGTTTACAATTGAATTTTGAGCATAAAGCAATCTCATGTGCACTGGAGTAAGTAGCAGCTACCTATAAACTTAACATCCAAAAGGCAAGAAGAGAAGAAGATAAATGGTTCCTCGGTCATGCTGGCTTTTGTTTTTTATGTTTGACATTGACGGGTGCTGTGCAGAGCTCAATCTGTGGAAGTTTGAAAGCTTTGGGATTTTGTTTTGCTTCCCCCTCCTCTTTCTGCCTTTTAAGTTGGAAATCACTATCACTTTGGGCAGATTCCTAATGTTGCTCGATGTTTAGATTTTCTTTATTTTCTGCATTATTGCTTGTGCATGGGTCCAGACGCTGTGTATTTTCAGTTTCTATTAAGCCTGATTAAAACACCATGTTAATTTAGATGACTCGTTTCAAAACATTAAATAAAAAACTGTGGATCACTAGCTTCTATTTAGTACCAGCACATCTGAAGACTGAGATTTATGACTTGCTAATGCTCTCACTGTCAATTTTTGTTAGAATTGTACCAAAATTAGCAAAATCTTAAAAAAACCATTACTCCCACAGCTTCCTAATCGTTCCAGTATGAAATGTGGTCCTGTAAGTTTTCATGGAATCTGAAATTGAATTGTTAAATTGGGCATGTATTTGTAGTCATCTGCTTTGCAGACTTTACATCAGTAAATCATTACAAAAAGTGTCCATCCAGTATTTCTTACAGTTGAACTAGGAAGACCTCTGTCTTTCCGACCTAGTCCTTTGTAGACTTTTTCATGATGAACTTTGATTTTTGTAAGGTTCCCCCCTGCTTTTTGGTTCATTGGGTTTTGTAGTACTTTTTTATCTGCTTAACATTTTTTAGTGATTTCCTAGCACAACCACATCTGTCAGATCTTGGGCTTATATGTTCTCTTATATTTCTCCAACTTTTTAGCTTGTGGTTGAGATTTCATAGTTGTGCTTTGTATCTATAGCTATATATTTTTGTTAATAATGTTTAATTTCTTCCTTAGCTTAAGCTATGGAGGAGGACATTCATCGCATTCAGAAACAGATCTTCTTCACAGACAGACATACACAGCTTCTCATCAGCTTTCTGGATACTCTACTACACACCATCCTACTGGTAACTGTTCATATGTGAGATTACAGCTTAAATAGCTAAAGAAAAACCCCCAAACTATTACATATTTTAGAGTCAAGTTGATTAATTCTATAACAAATAATTCATGAATAATAACTAATTCAGAGGGAGTTTGTCATATTAGAAAAGCTGAATTTGTAGTAGAAAGATAACAGTCAGTTGTTAGCTTTTATCAAAATGTTGTAAGTCAAAAGGAAAATATAAGGGGGGGAGGTATGCTCAGTAACTTATTGTTGGTTCTTAAGGAAACTGCATTTATTCTTTAAAATACAGCTTTTCAAGGTTTGGCCTATGCATAAAGGCCTAAATTAGGTATGCCTCAAAGCCAGCTGCAGAAATCATGCCAATTCTTTTAGACTAAAGCAAATACAAAAACTAATGCAAGTTGGAACACCCTGTTGCTGGTACTTAATGTGCAAAATAAGACATCGTGCTAGGAAAAGTTAAAAATTACTTTAAATATACTAGTGAGTTTGGTGATGTTACATCTGCATCAGGATCTGTCTGTGATTCTGATATCCTGTTTCCATGTCAGAAGATGACAGGGCATGACCTGTTTGGTCAGCTGACTTTGCAGCTCAGTTTTTGAGGACAAATACTTGAGCTCATGTGCTGGCTGGAATCTACAGCCTCATGGCCAAGTCCTCGATCAGGCTGATGGAGGGTCAGAACTGCAGAGAATATTTCAGGGTGCAGACCCTGCAGTCTTGACATAATCTCAGTTGCTCAAAACTCTGGATATCTCCAGTGTTCCCATCTATTCAGTTCCCTCAGCCATCTCTCTAGTCCTTCCCATCTATTCCCATTCCCTCAGCCATTGAAAGGTGTGAGCAACAGGGAACACACGCAGGTGTTTGTTGAAACAGGGAATGCTACCAAAACTGTGGTTCTTGTGCCAGTCCTACAGAAAAGTCCAAACTGCTACAAGCTGCCCAAAGTGGAAAAAGAGTGATACAGAGAAGTTGAGCCCATTTAAGAAGGAATTATAAATGTTTAAAGGGCTCATGTAAAGAGTAGAACAGCGAGTCTTCAGATGAAGGGAGAATTTTATTAGTTGACTTAAATATTGTTTTTAAGCATTGTATTTAACATAAATTTAAAATAGGTTTTAAAATGTATGCCCAAGTTCCAGTTTACAGTTGCAATACTGAAACAATTAAACACTGAATAAATCAATGTACTTTAATAATATCGCTAATGTTTCATAGGTTATTTTTAGTTAACTATGAATGTATATCCTTGTGGTTTGATTCAGCTTCTTATAAGTTCATCTGAATTGTCTGTTTGTTTTGTTTCCCCCCATCCTCATCTAGGTCTTTCAGGAATATTTGATACCTGTATGCACAGTGCTGGTAGCAACACTAAGGAAACTTCTTCAGTTATGAATTTTCTCTCTGCTATTGAGTCTCGTACCGCTCAAGCAGTCTCTTCAGGATCTACTCTTTTACCACAATTCAGGGCTCCTTCCTGGCAGACAGGTGAAAAATTTATCTTAAAATAAAATTTTGTTGTGATTATATTGAATGTTTGAGAGAATTTGAAACAAAAATATCCTGTCAGCTGAAAAGGCTACATGTCTTCTACCTCTCCTCTGTCTCGGTATTTAAAAATCTCAAAATCAATGAAATTACATTAGTAGAAGAATTGTATTAGAAGAAGAATCGTATAAGCAGAAGTTCTATTGTTTAGAAGGAGTTTAGATGTATAGAATATGATTTTGTTCGATGAGTCAAATTTATTCTCCAAATTTGTGTGGAATTGGTCTTGCTAACACCATAAGCATATTCAGGTAGATGTATGTCCTAGCAGATCTTTCATTCTCAAACTCTGTTCCTTGTCATAGTTCTCCTGTGATATTGCTACTAAAAGTCTATAGATAACTTTAGCCCCTTCGTACAGAGAAGTAGTGAGCAAGGTGTCCTCAAGAAGAGGGTCTGAGGTGCATGTTGCATAAAAATAAGTGATCTGTTTACAAATAAACAAACACGCTGTCTATTTTGGCAGACTGACTGCCTTCTATAAACCTCCTCCGTCTGTCGAGCCTTCTGTGCAGAGCAGGAAACTTTGCATATTTTGAGCTTGCTGTAGACAGCCACACCAAGATAAGTGTTTGCTACTGCATCTGAGGGTAGCTTCAAGTTATGCTAAATCTTAGGTGGTGATTATGCAGCTGTGCAATGAATCAGATCTAGTCACTGATCTGACAGAAAAAGTTTGGGTGGTTTGTTGGTGTTTTTTTTTTTCTTCCTCGGTGGGATGGTTTTCCACTGTATCGGCAAGCTGATCTGTGCAGCTGTATCATCACTGGTCCTGATTTTGTGGAGGAGGCATAAGGTAGGAAGAAGGAAGAGGTGAACAGTCCTTTCATTGAAGGTTTGCACTTGGTGTGTTAAGGCGCAGCTGCATTCTGTGAAGAGCTACTCAAAAAGTTTAGGAGAGAAGGTGGCTTTTTATTCACCATGGACAAAAGCAGATATGTGGGAGCACAGATGAAGACAAACACTGCTAGTCTGTTAAAAATCTTAATATAAATCAGTGGTGTTTAGAGTTGTGATTGACCCATCCTCACATCAGATTGTCAGCTGGGAAGAAATCTTTTTTTCTCTTCGTCCTAGCATTTTCTCCATTGCAGCCTGCCTAACAGTGAATTGTGAAGAATGGGGAGACATGCTGTGGGTCGGGTTTGATGTTGATACCAGTGATTGAGAGACTTCTCAGTACTGATTACTAAGAACTCATCAGTAAGCCCATTTTCAATATTACCAGTTCTCTGAGCTTTCTGTTGTCCTTTAATACTTTTGCTGCTTTTCTGTATCCCGCAATCCTCCCAAGTGTCTTTTGAGAGCTTTGTCTTCTACAAACATTTTTGATGAGGGAAAATAAGTGCCCTTTGCTCTTCAGAGTGAACTTTCTTTAGAAGTTTTTTTTTTACTTTGGGTGTTTCTCCAAACGCTGCAAATGCTGACTGGGGGAGGAGGGCGGGGGAGAGGAACAGTGTGTTTGTTATATTGTCCTACCAAGTCTTCCTTTGATAAGTGTGATGTATTATCAATAGTCTGATTTCTTAGGGTAGTGAGGGCTGTCTGTGTGCACAATTTACTACCTTTGCCATACCTTTTGTCTGCTCCTCTACCAAAGTAAAATACAAACCACAGCAGTTCTGCCATAATAGTGCTTCTGTGAATGGCTCTTGTCTGGTTTCAGAAATTAGCTGCGTAGTAGGAAGGGCTTTAATTTATGGAAGAGAAGGGAAGAACACAGGTTACATGAGAAATGAACACCTGCAGTTAAAATAGGTATAAATTCTTACCCTTCTTTGATGCTTCTGGATGTCCCTACTTTTGTGTTAGTGGTATGGATCAGTAAAAGAGAACCCAGTTGTACATGATGTTGCAGATTTTTAGAATTGGAAAAAAACCAAAGCATTAAAACACTGCTTATGCTTTCTTGCTCAGAAAGACCTTATTGTTGACTCCAGAAAAATACCTTGGCATTCCTTCAGTATCACGTCTCTTCATATCAGTTTGTCTTGAACTGAAAGGGAGAAACAAAGACTTCCTTTTGCAGCTTCATCTGAAATTTCCAAAGCAATTGTGTGATTAAGTTGCAATCAGTAAGAGGATTCATATATTTTTAAATGAAAATGGATATTTTTTTAAAAAACTGAAGTATTTGTCTCAAAACAAGCTTTATTTACCGAGAAGTGGGGTTTTTTTGTATATTCTTAAGCCGTTTAACTATCAGAGAAGAACTGAAAAAGGTCAAATTGTACCAGTCATTTTAATTTTTTCTGATTTGTATACCCTGATAGATTTCCCAGTGGAAATTGATTCCTTTGCAGGTTCCTTTACAAGAAGTTTAAGCCTCTCTGAGAATAAACTTGCTTTCTTCACTTTCCTTCGTACTTTAGAAGTTGTACACAAAGGTCACAGCACCTACAAGTTACAAGGTGAAAAGCACTGAATGATATGGATCACTGCTGTAAGCTCCAAAGCTTGCAAGGGAATTTTACACTCCTGTTTCAGTTGGAGTAGTATATTCTGTTGAGAAATCTTGTTTAAGCCAGGATATCATACCGGTATCCGGATGCAAATAAGTAATATTATACCTTTCAGTTGGAGAGTTGCTGTTTCACTGTGCAGGTAGTTGCTGTCTATGGGTATTTTGGACTCCAGTATTTTACTTTAGAAAGCATACAAATCATTTATACTTTGTATTAAAAGTCAAAGCCCTCCTTTTAGAAACATATCACAAAGTGCATAGGCCATTAGCTGTTTCACTGTTCAGCTCTGAAGTATTTCACATAAAGCGAGTTATGAAAGTATTGGTGAGGGTAAATGCAGGAGATTGGATTGCTCCTTTAACTGTGTATGTTATTACAATTGCTATGGTGTAATTTTGCCTTTTTCCTGTGTATTAAAGGTGTCCTGGGCTTTTGATCAGTTGTCTTTTACTATGAACTTAGAGCCTTCAGTTTCAAAACAGAATTAATATTGTACGTTTTTTTAATCCACAGTTTATATCTTAAGGATATGAGGTTTTTTCCTTTGTCAATTCACTGTAGATACAGAATTTGGAATTCTTAAAAAAAAACCAACAAACCCTGCACTTCCAGTTTAAAAATTACCCACGATAAGTCGCCTCCCTTTTTATTTTTTTGTTAAAAAGAGTGGTGGTGATCCTAGGTCAAGAAGGTTATATTTGTAAATGCTGTAAGATCTTAAATTTAAATTAATGATAGAAACGCATAGTATTGTGACTTGTAAAGCTCCCTTGTTCTCTTTTCCTTTCTTGTTTTATTTTTGTTTTTTCCAGGTATGCATTCCTCAACAGCCACAGAACTGTTTGTTACTGGAGCTTTGCCAACCTCTGGAACATTTCCACCAACATCTGCTTTATCAGCATATCAGCATCCCAACACTTTCAGCAGTAGAAACTTTGCTACTACCCCTTCTCTTACTCTTCAAGATACTACTTTCAGTGCTACGTCAAATGGTCTTTTAAGTACCCATGATCCTTTATTACAGATTAAAACATCACAAAGCACTGTTCCAACTGCTTTGACGTTTGAACGTCTAGGCAGTTCTGTTTTAAGTACCAGTATACCACCTCAGTCATCAACGTATCGTTCTGCTCAAGAATCTGCACCCCATCTTTTGCAACCTCAATTTAGTTTGTTGCCTTCAACCCTTGGAGGAGCTCAGCAGGTTTCTCAGGCATATAGCACATCTGTCTTTACTGGTTCCACTGCTTCTATTGATAGAGCACTTCAGCGAGAATGTAGTGTTATTAAACACCATCAGCGGCCTTCAAGTACTCAGTCTGTTCAGGCTCAACTGACTGTTTCACAGCATTCCTTACACAGCTATTTAACGAGTACAAGCGGAGTCAATTTTCAGGATACATCTAGGCACTCAGCATTATCCTGCAGTCCAGTTGGAGATGTTACTCAGGTGAGCAATGGAGGACCACAGCAGAAGACTTCTCAAGTCACAGTGGAACTTGCTCAGTCGTACACATCTGCAATTCCATCACCTGGTTTTCCATCTGCTTCTACAGCAAAAGTGAAAAACTGCTCTGTGAAGCAGCCTCCAAGGTCAACAAAGACCCCCAAACCTCAAAGTGTAGCTCCCACTGTGCAGACACAAAGCTATGCCAAAACTGCACAAAACCAGAGTTCTGTCATTACAGGCCAAGCACAGATCTATTCTACAGCACAGCTCCCAAGCCTCTTGTCGGTCAGCCAATCCCAAAACTATATTTCATCCCAGGTTCAGAACGTGGCACCTGTCAGTCACTCACAGGATTTCTCATCCAGCAAGGTTGAGAAGCTGCCCTCACTGTATAAAACGTTGACTTTTTCTGGGCAATCGCAAACTATTACTTCTGATAGTCAAACTCTAAGTTACTCCTCAGAGGAACAGGTGTTGACTTCAGTTCCAAATGAGAACTACTCTGGGCAAACGAGGGAACATTCTTCAGTCAGCCAATCTCAGAGCTATTCTTCTAGTCACTCTCAGGGTTTATCTCCAGTTAGCCAATCCCAAGTTAGTTTTTCATCTCAATCACAAGTTTTATCAGCTGTTAGTCCTTCAGAAAGCTATTCTTCAGGGCAGTCTTTACCATTAACATCGCCTTCTCTGTCCTTTAATGCTTCTCCTCGGATACAAACTCTTCCAGCCTCAAGTCCTAATCAGAGCTATATTTCTTTACATTCTTCTCAGAACTCTCAGTCGCAAGAATCCTCCTCTCCGCAGTCTCAAAAGTTTTTGCCATCTGTCCAGTCTCCTCCTTTTGCATCACCAGCTCATTCACAGATGCTGCAGAACAACAGGCCTTCCTCGGAAACAAAGTCATATGTTAAAAGGAAGTCTGACTCCAATTTGTATGCCTCATCAAAACAAGAGGAGGAATTATCGATGCAGGATATGCAGGCGTTGCAACAGCAAGCTACTCTTGAATCTTCCACTCAAAGACTAGCCGATGAGGAGATCAATGCTCAGGATGCATCCTATAGGGTCTCAAAAGCAGATGACAGATACTCTCAAAGCGTAATCAGAAGTAACTCTCGTCTTGAAGATCAAGTTGTTGGACTTACTCTTCAAGGAACAAAAAAAGATGAAAGAATGGTCAATTCTGTGGAACAGCTTTCCCAACATATTGGCCATATCACTAGCCTAAGCCATGATATAAAAAAGACAGCTAATTTAATGCAAACAACACAAGTAACTGTGAGCGCTAAAGAACTAAACCAGCAACATCCTCTTATGCATAAGGTACATGAAAGTAAAGCTCAAGAACAGCAAGGCCAAGTCATTAGTACACCATCACAGGTTCAACCTCATGCTTTAAGACATGGTCATCAGCTGTGTTTGCCCAGTGCACAGGTACTTCTGGAGTCAGCCTGCGACTTGCAGATTCTTCATCAATCAATACTGCAGTCAGGTTTGGGACAAGCAAAAGCATCACCTCAAGTGCAAAGAATACAGAGTCCTCAGCAGGTAACACATCCATTCCTTCAGATGGATGGCCATATCATTCAAAGCAATGGGGGTCATTCTCAGCTTCATACTCAGAATTCAGAAGTAATGAAGATGGACATTTCTGAGCCCTCAAAACCACTACAGCAACATTTGACAAAAGATCATTTTACTCAGACAAATCAACATGATTCGAAAAATCAGTTTGTTTCTCTTAGTTCAATATGTTTCCCAGAATCTATACTTCTCAGTGATGAAAGGAATATATTATCCAATGTAGATGACATTTTAGCAGCAGCAGCCTGTGGAGTGGCACCATCTGACTTTGCCAAATCAGCTTCTAATGAAGAGGAAATCCAGTCTGTTGAAAATAACGAGGAGTCTAAAACACAGTTCCGATCGATGGATGTAAGACACGTGTCTTCTGGTTTCAGTGCCTCACCTACAGTTGTTGGAAAGCCAGCAAGCATAAGTAATATTTCTCTGAATGGAGGCCAAATTACTATAAATCTTACACCGGTTTCAACAATACAGTCAAAACCTGTGAACCTTGATCAACACCACATTGAAACACCTGATCAAAATGTGCCAACGAGAATAACCTCTCCCACCCTTGGACCTAGTCAAGAGGAGCAAGAACAAGGTTCTGTTCCAGTCAAGAAACAATCTAGCATTAGTCACGAATCTGAAGAAGATAATGATGTTTCTGCTGATGGTACACTGAATGCAAGAGACACAGAATTTGTCTCAAGCGGTAAGAGTCTAAGTGAAGAAAGTGCTGCTTCAGAGAATGATTTTAATATGGGTGGTGATGATGGTACAGTAGCAGGTAACCAGTCAAAGTGTCCATTGCAGACACTGTCTGTGCCCCCAAGTGGAGATGGAACCATTAGTAGAACTGAAGAAGAATGCCAAGATTTAACTCAAGGGAACCCTCAGAAGAAAAAAAGCAAAGGAAAAAGCCAAAACAAAAATGCTGCAGAAGATGACGGTGCAATTCAGAAACAGGTTAAAAGAAGTGGACAGTGTAAAAGACAAAATTCAAGAGGAAATGACTCATGTTTGACATATTCTTCTCCCATTTCTGAAAGTTGTTATGATACTTACCAGCATCAGGAAAGAATGAGGCAAAAAATTAAAGAAGTTGAAGAAAAACAGCCTGAAGTCAAAACAGGATTCATTGCATCTTTTTTAGACTTTTTAAAGTCTGGGCCTAGGCAACAGTTCTCGGCTCCGGCTGTACGAACGCCAAACAGGACTAGGCGACCGGTTACCCAAGTAGTTCGTGCCCCTTGCCTCCAGCCCTCTGCAAAGCCTCAGCCAGCAGCAGCAGCACCTGTAGCTGCTGAGGTTAGCGGAGAAAGTCCAACCAAAAAAGTTGATGAAGAACTCAAGAAAAACTTAGAAACGTTGCCTTCGTTTTCTTCTGATGAAGATGATTCTGTGGGGGGTAACCATGATCTTCAGAAGAGCATCTCCACTGCATTGTCCGCTCTGGATGATACATCTGACAGAAAGAATAAATCAGGTAAAACAGTTACTACAAGTGAATATGTTGAAGGAGGTTTCTGCAGCTCATGGGAAATGATAAAAAATAATTTTAGGTATCTTCAGTTCAGGTAAAGGTGTTGATTGGTTTTGATTTTAATCACAGACATAATTAAGAGCTCTCTTCAGAAGATGTGTTGACTATGAATGAAACTAGTGTTTTCCACAGTTAGAAAATATGTAGATAAACTTTTTCATGCTACTTCATTAGGACTCTTCTAATGCTGAAAAGTTATTAGCCCAGAATTGGAGTAATGTGTCTAGCAAGAGACGATATTAATAATTGCCATCAACAGAGGTTAAGTTCTTCCCAAGTGGAGTTGAACGTGTGTGTTCTGTGATGATAGTTGTACAGAATCATGTGTTTACGAAAACAGGTTTTGCACTTGTAAACTGAGCACAGGTTTGGTTGGTCTTGGGCAAGGTGGGAGTCATTTGCCTTTGATTTCAGACACATTAGCCAAGAGTGTTGTAGCTTCATGTTGATATACGGTTAACAAAGGAACAGAATTGTTTTGGGCAGGGAGGGGCAAGCCGCAACCACCCATCACTGAGCAGCAATTAGTTTTTCACATACTTTTCATTTTCCCTTGGTTTACGTCTATGCTGCGTGTCACTGTTCATAGCTTTTAACTGATGCTTGTTTGTTTTGAAGTATTCTCAACATAAAGCTATGTTTTTGCCTAGACTGACCTTTTCAGTAAAGTTTGCTTTCTCTGGTAAGCAATTAAAACCTCTCCAGCCAATCACAAAACTGTACTAATTCAAGAGAAATACCATTGTCTTGCAAAATAATCACAAGTAGAAAATGAAACATTTCTTAAACTCTTCTGGGACCCACAAACCATAGGCTGGTTCTTAACAAAAAAGATAATTTTTTTTCTTTTCAGATTGAAAGAGGGAGGGAGAATATTTTTCTCTAGAGGTGACATGATTTACTAAAAAATACATAGCACAATTGAACTTTAGTTGTAATAATCAGACCTAAAATACCAGAAAAAGGTTACAGAATACATGATATACTAAACAATACCTCATTCTAATTGCTATTCTGTTTTGTTCTGTGGGTATTTCTATTAAATTCTGTTGAGTTCATCCATTTGGAAAGTCTATTACAAAAGATGAAGTTCCTCATGTTTCTTTCAGTCTAATATGTATTTTAAACAAGAAAGCAGCGACCCTTTTTTCCCACAGAAAGCCAAAATGTGGACAATGCCACTGTTTGAGCCTCTTGCTGAAGATTGTTGGCTTTAGTAAGCCACGTTCTGTGCACAACTTCCTATGGAAATACTTCAGAAGTTTTTTGTTGTAGGGGCTTTTCCATTAAGGTTTTATTTGCAGTGATTACAGTATTACTTGTATCTTCGTTAATATTCCTAAGGTTGAAACTTTTATACCAATAACTCCTTGAATTCACCGTTCTGTTCTGTTGTATACAAGGCTGTTTGTACATCATGTGAGATGCTTAGTATGCTTAGAAGTAGATGACTTCTTTCTTATTTGCTATTATTTTGCAGATTTTTCTAGTAATTCCTTCTTCTGTCTGTTTTTGTGTGCAAGTGTGGAAAGACAAATACTAAAACACAGTCTTTTGTTGGTAGTACTAAGTAATGTGTGTACAGTTGACTGCTGTTCTGAAGAATGTGTAAATATACGTGGGGAAAATAATAATGCCATGTGTGCACCTGTCATAGCTTTCACTGAACAAAGAAATATAACATATTTGCAATAATGGGATATGATATATCCAGAAAAACATATTTCATAGCTTAGCAATTTTACTGAATTGATTTCATGAGTCTTCACGTATCTGGCATATGGCTTTTGTATCAATACATTAATTTAATATTTAAATAGTTTGTTTTGGATAATTTTGTTAAAATATGTCATGTTATCTTTTTTTTTTTCAAATGAAAAGGTCAACAAATAACAATGATTGTAGCAAAATTGTAAAATGGTTATCTTTTCCAGCTTGAAGTTAGTTTCCTAAGTGGTATTAATAATTATGCTATAGCTAATATAACTTGATTTCTTTTAGATAGCAAGTAAGTGTTCAAACTAATAGCTATAACTATTAGTTTGATAATAAAGTAATAACTAAAAGGAATTCTAATTTTTTTTTTCAGTTGGGAAAGAATAGTAATTTTGAAAGGTGGGAGTTTTCTCTGGCTCTGGGACATTGAGGAGAAGAATGTTCTTTCCCTTCTTTGTTTCAGTAATCAGTTCTCACTGCTCTCCTCTGCTAATATTAAAAATGATTAGGATATTGCCAAAGATTTAATCTGGAACTTCCATTCATGTTATTACAAGGTATAATTTTTAAATGCTCAAAAGTCATAGAGCAAATATTTGCATATTTCATGTATATTTCCCTTTCCTTAATCCAGTTTAAAAAGACTTTACCTATTACCTTTACAATTGTAGTTACTTATTCACACAAAGGGCAACAGTATTTCCTGTTGATTATGTCTTTAACTATCAAATTGTTTTCTAAAGCAATAATTCATCCTTCATGATTTTTAGTTCCTAATGTATGCAGCAGTTTAATCCAAAAAGAGACATACTAGCTACAATATATTGGTTTTGTTTAAGGTTTAGCTGTGGCCAAGATAATGCTTCTATATTAACTCCTAGATAAATAAATCTAGCTCCCATTTTACGTTGCTAATTCTTGATAATTTGTTTAAGTAAAATTTGGGTTTTTTTCTTCAGAAGCTGACAAAATGGCAGTTGTTGCTGCTGCTGCTGCCACTACTGCTGTAATAAAGCAGGAATCTCTGCAGACAACTGCTCCTGTAGTCAGTGTGCAGGAGAAAATGAATCCAGCTGACGCCTTAAAAGTAGCTCAACAGGATGCTATGACTTCAGAACAACTGGCAAAAATACAGGCAACTGTTGCAATAGAAGGATGTACTGATGAGGAGAACACGGACAGTGGAGGAGAGGGCATGTACAGAGAACGTGATGAATTTGTAGTGAAGATTGAAGATATAGAGACACTAAAGGTAATTTGAATACTTGCTGGGGGATGGGGTAAGTCACAGAAAGTCCTGCATATGAATTTAGCCTCCACAAACTACCAAAAGGGAAAAGGCTGTAGATTGTAGATCAGTTTTCTGTTTCTATTCTAATGTTCCCTGGATGCTGCCAAGATGCCTTGAAGGTGTCTTTCTAGTGCAGGTTATGAATGTATTTTGTATGTACATAATCCATTTTGTGCTACATACATAATAATGTAAATCTATGTGCAGGTAACATCTACTAGAACTTATTAGAACTTGGAATTACCTTTTTTTAATATTAAAAGGCAGAATTTTTTCTCCTTTTTTTTCTTTTAAGATAGTAGTAGGCTTTTAAGTGTGAGGTGTTGAGGAAATTACTTTTGGACTTTTGCAAAAGAACGTGGAATTGTCTTTTCTCAGTTTTGGAAGGGGTTCTGCTTGCTATTCCAATAAGAAATGACTTCCATAAGCAATGAGGACAGCTCTTCACATGAGTTTACAGGAATGTGCCTTGGTTTTGATTTCTTGGTTTGGTTTGGTTTTGTTTACTTATTTTTAGTTCTTCTGCATGTTTGCCTTTTCTTTTCTGCTATCATAGCCAGCAGTATCGTTACCATTAATTTCTAATACTTTTGATTACTTGTCTATCTGTTCATCCTCTTGAGCTTAAGTTTCAAATTAATTTAGGTAGCTTTGTAACATGTTTTAAAATATTCCCTTGTGACTTATAAAACTGATTTTTTTTTGTTATGAGATAACTTTAAACTTTGTGGTGTTTATTTCTTTAGTTGTTTAAACAGCCATGAAAAAGGAGCCAGTACTTGATTTTATGTTCTCCAAAAAGAGAGGGTTTGAATTAGTAGTTTGCATGTAGGATTTAGAGAATTCTCATTTGAGTTAATAATTACGAATTTTTTAAACATAGTTTACATGAAGAAGAATATAAACTCAAACTCTTTTTGTTTTTATGGTTAAGTTGAACTGAAAGTGTAAAATCTGGTTCACACTGAACTATCTCTTTTCACATTTGTGCAAACATCATGTTGTAATGTACCTGAGATTCTGCTACAGAATCTTTAGGGACCTGCAAGCTTTTTGCTTCTTATTGTGATTCTTGCATGTTTGTTTTAAAAAGTATTTCACAGAGCAGAAGAATAAAAAATGGGAAAATGTTACACTGTTTTAAAAAATAAAGTTCTGTGGCTCAGTTGCATGGTACACAGGTTAAGACATTACACCATAGACAAAGCTGGTTTCATCACTGAAAGTAAAATTGATAAATTGCATTATACTTCTTGTCATTCATATCATACCGTCTTGATGCAAATGCCTTGTAAGGACTAAGGGTTTGGAACTTATTTCCATTTTATTCCTGGGTAACTTGCTCAAAAAGTGATGCACAAACATACTCCTGGGAGAAAAATATGCACCATTCTTAGTGTAAGAATAATTTTATATTCTTACAGGTTGCTTTGCAAACAGGGAAAGAGCCTCCAGCTATTTGGAAAGTACAGAAGGCTTTATTGCAAAAGTTTGTTCCTGAAGTGCGAGATGGACAGAGAGAGTTTGCTGCTACTAACAGTGTGAGTCTTACAAATTCTTTCTGAAGCCTCATGGGAACTGATTTCCTTAATGGAAGTCTAGGAAACAAAATAAAATGTGATTCTGACAAGCATTCTTAGCAAGCATCCTTGGGGGAATCCTTGGATTTCCTCCTACTCTAAAATTCTCTCTAAATATACTCACGGGCAGATTCTTGGCTTTCCAGCCTGGGTTCTTTGATATCACTCGGGCTGTGTGAAGGAACAAGTTTTCACAACCAGAATAAAATCAGTGGAAATGGGCTTGTGAACCAACTGCTTTGTACAACGGGAAGGTTGCAGATAGAACGCAATTTCAACAGACAGCCCTTTGCTAGGCAAATAATTCTTTTGAGGTAACAAATGGGGAGGATTAAATAAAGGGAAAAAAATTAAGCCCAAAGTACCTCTTGCCTTATTTTCTTATTTTTTAATAGTATGTGGAAATCCACTGGAGAATTTATCTTAAATTATAAATATGTAGGATGGTTCATCTTTGTATGTAAACAGGTTGTTTTTAAACTTACTTTTTTCTTTAATATTTAATTTTTAAAAAATTATTAAACTGACTATTTTTATTTAACATAAACACTTGTGTAATTATTTATTTATTTTTTTAGTATCTTGGGTATTTCGGCGATGCAAAAACAAAATACAAACGAGTATATGTAAAGTTCATTGAAAATGCAAACAAAAAGGAATATGTCAGAGTATGTTCAAAAAAACCACGAAGCAAGCCTGTGCAGTCAGCGAGGTATTTTATTTCAATTTGTTTTTCATTTTGAAATACTGTTTTCATATTAAGAACACACCTGTTTAAATAAACAAGAATTATATGTTCTTGCTTATGTTAAGTCGGCCTTAAGTTGGATGCCGAGATCTGTGTGTTTTGCTTTAAGAAATGAGATATAAATTCCTGCTGTATCAAGACTCCCCTACCTTGAATCTGTGGGTTGCAGAATCCTTCTTGTTAGAGTTGTTAGGGCTCCATACACAATTTCTTTCTGTCAGAGATTGCCCTGTTACTCCACGTAAGGATAGAATCCTTACGGGTGTAATGATTTTAAATTTTTTTTTGTTTTCTTCTATCCTGTGGACTTTGCAAATTAGGTATGTTTTTCCAGGTTGCTTTAATGACCATCTTGTCGCAGTATACTAGAATTACCGTGCTTTCTTCTCAATCCTGGAAAATTAATTTAAAAACAAAAGTTGATTGTT
This sequence comes from Scolopax mira, assembly GCA_004320125.1. Taxonomy (NCBI): domain Eukaryota; kingdom Metazoa; phylum Chordata; class Aves; order Charadriiformes; family Scolopacidae; genus Scolopax; species Scolopax mira. The sequence goes on from BJBW01005068.1 coordinate 46,801, forward strand.
GAAATTCGTTGTTGCAAGGATGTTTTTCCTTCTTTTGTATGTGCTTGCACACTGAGGATGTTTTACTTCTCTTATTGCACCTGCCCTACCCCCTTCACTTCACCCCAGAAAGCTTTATACCTTTGAGTCATCCCATGTAACCTCTCTCCATGCCTTGAAATCAATAATTCCAGTAGTATTGCCTTTAAACCACCGGCAAGGCTAAATAAAAGCCAAACAAATCTCACTCTGGAGAGCCACGTATAGAACGCAGGTAAAACAGGATGGTTTTGATCATTGTAGTGAATAAACTGCAAAATGTTACCACCATAAGCATCTCTCACACAGATACTTTGGCTGTCTCTCAGATTTCCTGTCACCTTCCTTCTGATAAGGTTTTCACTGTTACTCACTTGCTAACAGTTTTTCTATTGTGCTTTTGGAAAAGATTGCAGATTCTGTACTGTGCAAACTCTGTCATGCTTTAATGATTAGTTTCTTTTATCTTCTCACAACTTCAGATGATATCTGAAGGTTTTTTCTCTCTATGGGTTTTCGGTAAGTATAATTTAATGCAGATATGCTTTCTTTATCAGATGGTAGTAAACAGGAATGAAAAATATGACATTGTTCTTCAAGAAATAATTGGGGTTTTAAGTCTAATTTGCTCTCAAAGCAAGCAGTGCCATCAGATAATCAATTTTTTATAAAATGGTCATGATCTAATTACAACTTTAAAGCTGGCTAGGACTTTGATGCTTTCTTTTTCTTGGGCTACAGAAGACTGTTCCAGAACCTGTTCCTCCAGTGCTCTGAAACAATCCTGTCTTTTAGCCAAAGCATGATCGTGATTAGCTTGTATCCATATGTTCTTCTCAGTACTGTTTTTGGCTTTTATTTCTGTCTTTCCCTGGTGTTTTTACTTCTGATGTATTTCTGGAGAGCAGTCAGATTCCACCTCTGTCTTCATTTCACTAAGCTGGATTAATCAAAGTCTTTCAACTTCCCCATCTAAGGCAGACTTTCCATTCCTCCACTCACCCTAGTATCTATTGTCTCCATCCATTTTGGTTTGAAATCTTCATCTCTGACAGATCCCTGGAATTATTCTCAGTGTTCCAGAAGATACTGACAATGTTTCTATTGTACGTTTCACTGCTTTCCCATTTGGACAAAAAAAATCTTGCCTGGTACTTCCCAGAATTGTATTCCCGGCCATGTTCTCAAAACTGTAGTGCATTATTAGTCCTAAGGTATATAACTTTGTATTTGCAATATTAAGTTTCCTGTTTGCTTTCCTGTTTTGAGTGGGGAAATGAAAGGAGAGGAGTTGTCTGTTTTTATTTATTCCATTCCTCACGATCCTGCATTTTTACCCAGATAATATTCTGTCCCATCTCTGTATGGATACAATATCCCAAATTCACTTTGTCAGTGAATTTAATTGACCACTAGAATTTCTTAAGTCTATCGAGTCTTTTTTTTTTTTTTTTCTCCATTAAAGAATCAGTTTTGATATTAGCTCCAATCTCCCTAGGCTCATAAATTCTATTGACATTGAGTAATTTGAACTTTCTGTGCCTGTCAATCTAGTTATAAAATTGGAATACTATTTAATCACTGGTAGTTGACAATAATTACTAAGCATTATATCAAAAATACTATAGTGTGTATGACTTAATTCCTAGTTGTATGTAACAATAAGATAAGTATATATAATCTGTGAGGAATATATTCTCACTAAATAACATTAGCCGTTTTATTAATGCCAAAACTTTTGTGGTAATTATTTTCATAAAGATCATCTTTGTAATATCGCAGGACTATTCATTGCAAACCTAGTAGTAGCAACAACAAAACCCCTGATCCACCAACACCAAAACCAACAGCAGCAAAAGTCTCTTCTGTGAAACCCAAAGCGAAACAGCCAAAGGTAAAGGCTGAACCACCACCAAAGAAAAGGAAAAAGTGGAAAGAAGAGTTTTCCTCCTCCCAGTCTGATTCTTCACCTGAGGCCCAGAGCGATGAGGATGGTGAGCAAGATACTATTGTTAGTGTTTAGGCCTATTTGAATTTATCTGAAATTTGTATTATAAAAATAAGTTACTCGAGTTTGCAAATTTTTCTTTAGTAGCCTCAGGGAAAAAAAAATAAAATTGCCAGTGCCATGCAAAATTTATTTCTTAATGTTTTTTACTTCATGTTTGTGTGTGAGCGACTGTGTGCAAATGAAGTTACTGCAAATGTAGTTAATCAGTTAGATAAGTGTATTTTTACTACATGCTTTTTAAGACAGGTACAATTGCAGGGGAAGGACCTGATTTGATTTTTGAATACGTCTCAAGATTTGGATTCTTCTTTAATTTTCCATTGTGACCCTATGTCATGTCTAAAATAACATTCCTGCAATGCCTGTCTGCATGCAGTTGTGGGCAGAATTCAGATGTTCCTGTTGTTTTTTCAAAGGAGAAAAAGCAGTTGACTTTTTGGCTGCTTCATTGTTTGTCTGAATGCCAGCTGTTCAAACGCAGCCTGCTGAGCAGATCTGCTGCTAAGACGTTCACAGAGTCTTGAGATACGACCTTTGCAGAAATTCTCCGGAACTGAAAGGAATTTTTGAAGTGTACTGTGTTGATAGAAACTACCTGTAGTAGAAGATGTAAAGTGTTTTGCAGTTTTTTTCCCTTATTTCCTGTATGTTAAACTGTGTAGTCCCCATGCTTGGCTGTGGTGCCTTTAACTATAGCCAGGCTATGGTTGGTGGACTGGAGCAGTGCTTCTGCTGAAGGCAGCACCTTCAAATAATATTTTTCAAGCAAATTTTCCTGAATAACTATTTATATGTACAACAAAATTTGAAGTAACCTGGTGGTGATAGTCACCCATAAAAATGTGGATTTCTGAGGAAGTTCAACAGCCTTGCTAGCTAAATTACTGCAAAACAGTGATATCATATATGGAGCCTATGGAATGCTTAGTAGTACTGGAGACTATTCCATGTGCATGCTTAAGATTGCTGTCTGTGAGAAAATAAAAGCTTCCTCAGAATAAGTATAAATAAGCCTAGCTTGCTTTGCTGGTAAAATTTGGTCTACATGTTTTTTGTGAGTTGGACAATTAGGTGGGATTGACTTTGGTACAAGAGGCTCCTAAGTGACATGGGTGCTTTTGAATGTTTTTCATGTTGGATGATTTTGAGGTTTGTGGTTTTAGGAGGTACTTGCATTGACAGGAAACCTGCACTTAGGACACTTTCCTTGGCTGAAGTTACTCACATCCCTTTTCTCTAGACTTTCATGTACAATAGAAAAATGTTTAAAATCCCTAAAATAGAATACTCTAAATGCTGATAGTTACAAGTAGCTGTAAGTGTTTCTAGAAAAAAATTGTACCATTTGTACCAGATTTGGTGTTTGTACTTGATTTTGGCATAAAAGTATTTTGAGTATTACACTTTTAATCTCTTGGGATACCAGTAGAGGTCACTTGTGTTTTAAGAGAGACAGCCTGTAGTTTTGAAAAACACAAACACTTGGAGGATATTGAGGGGGAAAAAAGATCATTATATTCTGATTAATTTTCAGAGCTTGTACCTCCAGCTCCCCTTGTTACTCGCTTTTTAAATACAAGAGCTATGAAAGAGACTTTTAAGAGCTACATGGAGTTGCTGGTTAGCATTGCCTTGGATCCAGACACAATGCAAGCTTTGGAAAAGAGCAATGGTACAGTATGTTTAACATTTGTGTGTTATTATTAGATTTTAAGATTATTAATCAGTAAAGTAAATGTTTTTTTAAATCAAACTTTTTTTACATACCCACATCTGAAGAGTACTTTACACAAATTACTAACATGTGTGTGAATATATTTATATGTATACTTGAAGTATCTCTTTGAATAATCTTTGTCTGATTTGTTATATTGGGCTTTTGCTGTGACTGTCGGAAGTGAGCTCTTCCTGCCATTACTATCTCTTAAAATCTTAGCAAACATTTCTTTCAAATTAGTGTTTTGAGAGCGTTTACTTTCTTTGAAGAAATAAATTTATAAGTAGCTCTGATTCTTGCTAGTATTAAAAAATCTGCATTTTGAGCTCTTAAATCTTAAAATTCTGACCAAAGACAATTGTATTCCACTTTTTCTTTGAGGAGAAAGTGATTGGACTTATTTACTATAGTGGACTCCAGGATACAAGTCAAAACCATTCTGTTTCTCAAAATTTAGCAAAATACTCATGTATAAAGACAAAGGTCCCCCAGAAGCAATCATTTCATTTATTATTTAGTTGCAGGCTATTGTTTTGTATTATATTCTGTTTGCTTATATTAAAAAACGTATTTTCTAGACTCTCCTGGTTTGTCCATCAATGCATGCTTACCTCAACATACATGTGTGTTATGTGGTCTCTAAAAGCAAAGAAATTGACTTTATAAATAGAAGTGTCCATATTGAACTGTAAATTTTCATTCATGGCCACGTGCCTATTTTTAAATGTATATTGTGCAATTTACAGTGGTTTAGCAGATAACTTTTATCAGTAAGCACTTGTTATAAATGGCAACAGGGTCATCTCTTGTAATATGGAACAGTGAACATCAAAAACATGTACTTGTCTTCATAAAACTGCCAGTTGTATTGCACTCGAGAGGATTATCTAGGAAATAGTTTGAAATTGTCTCTTAAGATTTATGCTCTGTGTTGCCCTATCTTAATTTTTTTATTTTCAACAAAGAAAAGTCACAGAAGGAGCAGGATTGCAATCAGCAATTAAACTGCATAATATCTAGACCAGTTTAGCAGGCTGATCCAAAAAAGAGGTTTTTTTCCCCTCTCGCATTTGAAGTTAGTTTATGTGCAAATTGGATTATTTTTTACTTCTGCCTTTTATGTTAATGAGAAGACATATAGGTTGAATAGGTATCTATCTCATTACTATGTATCTCTTAATAATCAACTGCTGTGTTTTTTTGTGTCTTTTAGATGAGCTACTTTTGCCTCACATGAGAAAAATTGATGGTATGCTGAACGACAATAGGAAAAGGCTGCTTTCCAAATTACGCTTGGATCATACTTTCAAGGTATTCTCTTCTAAATTCTAGGATTTTTAAAGTAATGTTATAAATAAGCCATTTGATGCGTACCATGCAGGCACAACTTAAAATCCAGAAGGCAAATTTGTAACAGAAGTGAATATGGATTTGAAAGAGATGCTATAAATTCAATGCTTATATGTGGCATTTGGAGAACATTTTGTGATGGAGGAGTTTATACTGCAAAGGTAAAGTTCTAGTTTTACTCCCCATGCTTTCTGGTTAATTTTCAAGCATTTTTTCTTTTAAGCTTTTAAGAAGAAAACTTTTTTGCAGTCATTCTAGAACTTAAGTGATTGTGTTGCCTAAAAACCTTGTGATTGTATTGCCCAAAAGCCTTAATAAACTTTTACATGAAATAGCTATGCTGTGGAGCAGTAGAGAAGGTGATCAGAGTAGTGTAAAATGAGGACAGAGGGACTCGAGAACAACTCTTCTGTGCACTCTTTCATGTATCTTCAGTATGGATGATTGGGAAGTGTGGGTAACAAGCACTTTGACACAGTCATAAAAAACAGGTCTGGATGTGGAGAGGGAAGAGAGCAGCTGTAGCATCTCCGTAGAGGGAAGGTAAACATGAGGATAATCACTGCAGTTTTTACCGTTCCCACCCTCCAATTTTGAAAGTGTGGTAATGTGAGTTAAGGTTATTTTCACTCTTAGCTGTCAGTGTCTGTAATCAGACTGATTATTTCATCCTGTAACAGTATTGAGACAAACAACAGTAAAGGAGACTTGTCTTTAAAGACCATCAGATCAAGTTTGCTCTTTTGCCTGTCTTTCTCCTGTTCCCTTATGTCCACAGTACAGAGATATGTGGAGAATTAGTTACCTCTGTACTGCTGTGTGATATTTCTGAAAGCTAGGTGAGGAGGGAGGTAATGGCAGACTTGGCAGTTCTGCTTTTTCTTCATGAAATCTTTAAAAGATTTTTTTTCCCCACAGCGCATTCCTGGTAAGTCTTGTGGGACACTAAGTGACCTTGTTTCAGGGATGAGAACATCATTATCCAGTGAAGCTTTAATTCACATGATTCTTGGACTTTTCTATTGTTAGTTATCGTTAGTATGTTTTCCCAACAGCTATACAACTTGTACCTGCTTGAGCAGAATCTTTTGTGGCTTCCTCCTTACAGCAGGAAGGCCTGGGGAGGGCTGTGTGCTTGCAGACCACACACAGAGCCCCAGAGAGGTAGCATGTATTAACCCTCCATTTCTGGTTTTCTTCCTTGGTAGCAGAGAAGATGGGCCACGTTAAGGCAGGATGTGAATGTGTAGAATTCTGGTTACATTCACATAAACACAATGTGAGAGGTAGCTTATTTTGCTTTTTTTCCCCCAGTTTAAGGGAAAAACACTAATATAATATTTTGTAATACATGTAATTATATCTGCTTATCTGTTGGAGTTCATAAGTAATACAGTAGCTTTGCTGTGTGTTCACTTAAAAAGCAGATTATGCACCCTATCTCTAAAGCTAACTTAAGCCTGTATTGCATAGTATGATCTGCAAGAAATTCATGGAGTTAGAAATATAAAGAAGGGATGTGCTTGTGATGTAAACTGTGAGATAAAACCCCTTTTATGTTGCCTTCTGGTATGAAGGTGTCAACTTGTGCTATCCTTGGGTCAATATTTCGGATAAAAATGAAATGGCTGTTTGTCATCATAAGTGTTTGTGTTTGTTAGGAAAATGTGTTTGATACTCTCTAAGATTCCGGTTAATCTGATGATTAATACAGGAAAGCCTGCTTCTGTTCCAGCTTTGATCAAATGACTAGTTCAGATATTAGAGCTGAGTGGGGCACTGAAGCAAGCAGTAAGTGAAAAATGTCATTAGCTTTACTATTCTGCATTGATAAGCATAGATGAATTTAAGGTATTTTTTTTTCCACTGGATACAATTGATATATGGGATATTTTAGCACTGTATTAAAAACCAAATCAGACATGGAAGTCATCACCAAGTTAGGGTTCAGTAATTTTGCCTGGTTTATAGTTCTTTGCCTAGTCTTTATAGTTCTAACAGTTTATCACATCCTTTGGGTTACATTTTTTTAATAAACAAAATTAGAAAATATTATTGCTTTAGTTGAAGCTTGGTAAATGAAGTGTCTTAGCTGAATTGCGTAGATTTAATTTGGAAATAATTATCACCATTTTATATTTTGTGCTCTCAAAGATGCAGAAATCACTAGTATTTTCTTCTTCATTCCAATTCAAATTTGTCTGTTTTAGGTCAGTGGTCCGGCCATGTAAACTGTTCTGGTTAATAAAAATACTCCAGCGGATGGCAGAATTTGCCAAAGCCTCTTGACACTCAGAGTCAACCTTCAGGAAGGCTGTTACAGTGGATAGAAAAACTAAATAATTTAAACCTGCTGAACTTGTTCCAGTTTGAAAGCATTGCAATGAATATTGTATACGGCCAGGTTAGCTAGTCGAGGTTACTGCTACCACTATGCAACTGTCTGTGCACTATGTTTTATAACTTTTTACCAAGAGGGTTCTTTTTATAAGGGGAAAAATAGCTGATGTATATAAAAGCTGGGGACATGTATTAAAATGTATATAAATATGTATATAAAGCTGAGACATTACAGGCAGAGGAAGTTGTTGAATTCTGGTACTTCTTATTAAAAGAAAATACAAAAATTTATTCAACTTCATATTTTAACCCAATAGTCCAAGTTAAGTCCTTAAGCTGCAGTGCACCATTGATACATTTTTCTGTGTGCCTGATTCTCCCCCTCTCCCCCCATACTGGAATATAATACAAAGAAATACATGTGCATTTAACTAAAAATATTTTTTTGTCAGGATCAGATCATTAGAATAACAGAACTGTTTCAAAGCAGCTGCTACTGTAATGCTGCGTTTGTACAACAAAGTTGTATTCTAGTTTACTCATGCAAATAATGTTGAACTGAACTGGTAGAAATGCAGTTGACTCCCATGAGATAATTTGTCTTACAAACTTGTGCTTTCTTGTGCTTTTTTGAACCAGCCATGTACTTCATTGTGCATAAGCTTTTCTACCTGACAAATATGGTAAAATGCAATTAATTTGTATTTTGCAAAAGCTGGGACAAAACCTGTGAAGGTATTTAGGCATCCGGTCCCTCTTCCTGTGCCTGACAAGGCATTAAGTACTTACTCTTACTCAACAGAGATTCTTGGGTAGAAATGGAATGGGAAGCATTTTAAAAGGTAAAAATTGCCTAGAAGAGCCTTTTTTTGCTTTCTAATGAAACAATCACAGATGATATTCTGAGATAGAATCATATGGGGTTGGAAGGGACCTCTGGAGATCATCTAGTCCAACCCCCCCACCAGAGCGGGTCAATAGAGATACAACAGAAGAATCTTCTCTTGAAAAACCTATAGCAGTCAAGAACTGGTGGTCATGATTTTCAAACTGTATATGGTTGCTTGACCTTTTATAGGTCTTTATAGGAAGAATATATTGTTTTATAATGGACTGCACTGTGACCTTTCAAAGAAAAATGGCCAATCTATCAGCAGTCTGTGTGGCTGGTCATTCTTGAATTTTTCATAATCCTTTCTCTTTATATGCTCTGTTTAAAGAACGCTTTGGAAAACTTTCCTGAACTGACAGTGATCACTCGGGATTCTAAGGCAAAAAGTGGAGGAACGTCTGTGTCTAAGATCAAAATGAATGGTAAAGCTTACAACAAGAAAACACTGAGGGCCTCTAAATCAACCACTAAATTAGCACAGGTGAGTGTTCAGAGGGTTTATTGCTGCCACCATGTGAGTTCAAATAACCCCGTTTATATACAATACTGCTTCATGTATTGGGCTTTTCAGTAGATTTATCAAAATATAAAATCTTTGAGTGAAGTGCTTTTTCTGTAACAAAGGAAACAACATTTGAAGTAGTATATTAAATCATTGTTTTCACTCACGTGTGAAACACTTATATTCCAGTAGAGAGACGAAATACAATACATAATTTTATAGTTATTTCCCTATTTAAATTCTGTGTTTAGACCCGAGTGCTCTAAGCCTTCAGTAGCAGCTACTCGAGCTTGCAGGAGGATGAAGTGGCAGCTGCTCCCCTGATGCAGTCGGGAGGTGGAGGTGGAGGTGGAGCTGTGTATCTGAAACTTAAAAAAAAAAGAAAAGGCATTAAAAAGTGAGATTGTAAAGCTTGAGATGTACACATTGTTAATTTCCATAGTATTCTGAGGGAACGCTGACTAGGTTTTGCTGGATACTGACTCATATAGGCTTACCTCCCAGCACTAAATGGTGGCTAGGCAAATGACCTGTAGACATAAGTATAGGTCAGCTCTTCTGAAGCACTAACTATGCTTTTTCACACTATTTCACACCATTGATCTGGTAGAAAAATAATTAAGCTTAGGTAATTCTTGCATTAGTTTTTGAGAAAGGGGGTGTTTGCCTCTTTTAGACTCGCAGTGCATTCAGGAGGATTGAGAGCATTCTCAAACATGGTTTTGATAAAATAATGCAGGATGGGAAGTGGAGGTAGGAGATAATTATGATGTTGTATAAATTGGAGTGTACTAAAATATGTCAAAGCAGTTATTTGAATGAAGTATTCCGTTTCTGAATTGTTGGCAAAAAAATATGTTTCTAGAATAACATGCCTATCATATCTCTGTCTTGGAAATTTACATGAATTTACCTAAAATAACTGTTCTTTCTGCAGGAGTTTACAGTAGATCCAGAAAAAATACATTTGTATTCTTTGTATCATTCACTCCATCATTACAAGTATCACATATATCTAACGTGTAAAGAAGAGGTAAGCATTATTCTCTTTGAAATACTTTTACATTTCTTGAGAAAATTTATTGATTAAATTAGGGGGGGACCTAGGGGGACTGTTCTCTTCTCCTTGTTAAATGAGTATGGATTGTGGCCTCCTATTTGAATTGAATCTCTATGGCAAACAAAAGGGTATGCTGAGCACGTGTGTTGCCCCTCATGGACACTGCTGCCCAGGACATTCAGAGACGAGGCTTACAGGATCTGTAGGAAATCAGTTTCCCTCAGGATAGGCAAACATTCTTCACTGTTCCAAAATAAACAAAACAAATTTTGTCAGTGTGTGTAATTCCTCAAATCTAGGAGCTACTTTTTGTCTTAGAATGTCCATTCCTTTATTTTTTTTTCTGTAAATCTTTGGTGGAAATATTCCAGGTAGCAGAAATATGAGAGTTGAGCACTGGCTCTTGTGCTAAGAAATAAATTGGGGGGGAAGAAGGGGGGACAGCATTTTTGTTTGTTTTTGAAGTGTAAAAGTTTTCTTCCAAAGAAGGGCCTTACTTAACCACAGAATATTATAAAAACGAAAATTCTGAAATGCTGACAGCCTAACATGTATATGTATGCATCTTTCTCTGTCTTCCCCCCCTTCTCTTTTTAAAATAGATTTCTTCTGTTCAGAAGAAGAGTGCAGATCTAGGACAGGAAGAGATTGTGCAGCTGTGCATGAAAAATATAAAATGGGTGGAAGATCTTTTTGAAAAATTTGGTGAACTTTTGAATCGCGTTCAGCAAAAATGCTCATAACAGAAACGTATCCCAAATCTCACATTTTTCTACGGCACTAACCTGATGGAACAGCAGGCTCAGAGAGAGGCTCTGATTTCTTTTACGATGCCAGACTGCGTTCTTGTTCGTAGCCATTTTTATTTCTCTATGGAACTTTGTGCCTTGGCTCTTGCTAAGGAACAGTGATGCTGCCAAGGAAATCAGTCCTTTAGAGATGGAACTAAATGTAAACCTAACCACATTTTTAACCTGAAGAATTATTTTCTATTTTGTAAACTATTGGATAACTTAGCTTTATTTTCAGAAATGTTTTTGACAAGTGATAAAGCATGCACTACACATACTTTTTTCTTTATTGCTAAAAAGATAGCAACACTTAAATACTACAGATTTTTCCATCCCTGACTAAGCAACAGGAAAGTCAGCGTTGGGGTGAATTTTTACATGTCTGGCCGCCAAATTTAGAGTTTGTACATTTTGTGAACAGAGCCGGAGTGACATCAGCTTCTGCATACGTATGTTGCCATCATAAAACCCAGAAACGTCATTATGCTTTATGGACTCCTTTTACTATTGTCATGTTCAGGAGACTGAACATGGAGTTGGTGCAATCCTATGACTGCTTTTTGTGTCAAATTATATTGTAATGAAAGACAATGACCTTAACTATTTTCCCTGTTTTGAAGAAAAAAAATATTTTCCTTTATACTGTGGTTTTTTTTTTTCTTTTGGAAAAAAAAAAATCAATTGTACATTTTATCTCACTAATAGTTGTATTTTTCACAGAGAAAATATTGTGGTTAAAATTGTTACATGTATCTTTGTAATACACTTTCCATTGTTTTCAGTAAATCCTATTCATTTATATGTTGATTTCATATTGTAAACTATGTATCTTGAGGTAACCCTTTTGTTTATACAGGTTTGCTTCAGTGTTAACCAGAATAATGCATACTAGACTAGTTTTGCTTTAAGTGTAGTTGTGTTAGACACTGCAATTATTTTCTGATACGTGAAAATAAATTTCTTACTAAACTAGCACTTGATTAACTGAGAGTTTAAATGAAGAGCTACTACACTTTATCTTCGTCAACAAAGATTGATGATTGAATAGACTATATGCAGTGTTAAACACAGCTTACATAATTGTTTGTAGAACTGGCAGTTGCAGAGCTGTTCTTTTTGGTGCCTTTCAAGACTTCAGACATCTTTGTAGTTTTTTTTCCCCCTCCACTTTGTTAACAGTTAGTAGTGCTACTAGTCACACTCAGACAATGAATGTAATGGGCTCTAATCAGGAGATCATTTTTCTTAAATTTGCCAACAGAATGCCTTACTGAGTCATTCAGAGGGATGTGTACTCTACTGGTGTCCTAAAAAAATAGTCACGTTGGTCTTTTTTCAGATAATGCAGGAAAAAAAAAGTTCATTCCTTTATCCTTTCACTGCCACTTAGTGCCTTAATTTCAGCCAAGAAAGCAGGGTTCACTATTCATTGGCCAAATGAAATATGTTCATTGCCATTTGACCCTTTTTCCCATTACCTGTTTTGATCCTATTTAGTTGTTAAATATTCATTAGACCTTAGAACTATAAAGAGTTTAATGAATAGACGTGAAAATGAAATTATTTGATCTTGACTAATCGAATAGATGTTTGAATATTAAGGTATGTACAGAATTGTAGCTGATTAGTTTTAGAACCTTGTAGGATGTTTACCATATTTCCAAAGCTTTTCATCTTTTAAGAGCAATAATTCTCCTTTACAATTGGTATGCAGACTACAGTGAACGCAAAGGGGTAGGTGTCCTTGCCTTTTTTAAAGCCTCTTCAGAGCAGTTTTGCTTTAAAAAGGGAGGTCACTTGGCGTGTCGAGAGCTGCATTGTGCTACTGCTACATCTACATGATCATGGAGAGCAAGATGGGTTTCGGTTTAGGAAGAATGTGCAGATTTTGGAGCAATGATCAAGCTTGTGAATTTTCAGAGTGAAAGGAAGGGTAGGCACAGGGTGAAGAGTTGCTGTTGTTTCAGTTGTACTGTGTTGAATCTGGTAGGAGCTCGAGTTATTATGGTGATTGGCATTGGCAGCAATCAGCTGAGATTATTTTAATGTAAATATGCACACTGGAGATACAGTAGAATTGTGCCTGGTATACTTTTAAAAGGTGAGTGGGGCCTTCCCAAGTCTACTTAGTGTATCCCCTTATTGGTGGGGGTGGTTGACAGTGTGTGTAGATCCGTGAGGGGTGTTAAGTGCCCAGGCAGAGCTCTGTTGTCGCATTACGCAGCACAGTTTGGGAATTCCTAATCTGTACTTCTAAAAATTATTAGGATGCAGACTGAAGGAACAATAAAGTTGGCTCCTTGGTGGTATAGTAAAGAACTCGTCAGACTGTGTGTGTCTCATGTACCTTCCTAATATGACTCTGAAGCAACTAATTGAGAGAGGTCTCTGTGCTTTCTAAGTTATTTCTATACTGCTACTGTATACTTTAGATTTTTGAGTCTAGAAAGTAGCTTTGGGAAGTTACTTGGTTTAATCCAAGTCCTTAGAAGCTGAAAAAAGAAATGAGAGGCTTTTGGAGTAGCTTGTTGCTATTTAAAAATAAGGTAATTTTAGCAACAACTATTTAAAAAAAAACCCAAACAACAAACAACTGGCCAGGATGCTCTGCACTGCCATAGAAGGTGACCTGCCTTATTTTTGGCTGGTTTATTCCCAAGGCCAGTTAAACAAGCACTGTGCCCATAGAAGACAGGGAAAACCTGGCCTGAATAAAAATAACTGCCCTAGACTATTAAAGATTAATATAATGGAGCTCCCATCTTTGTTTTGGGCTGCAAAATTGGTAGCTGGATTATTAATTTACCAAATTAGAATACATAAAACATGGAACAACTCTCAAGTGTGTTGAAGTATCATAAATCGAAATAAAGCTTTGTTAGTGGGACTGAAGAGGTTTTTTTATACTGAAGCAAACTGAGAAAAAAGTCAATGTACAAGTTACTTTTTTGCACAAATACTTTTCTTTGTTTTGTTGCATTTTAGATAATTGACTCCGCACCCACATCTCAATCTTTTTTTCTTTTTTTTTTTTTTCCTTGAACTAACAGTGAGGTCTTCATCCCTTAACATCTGACAGTGGAAATTGAGCACTCATTTGACTGCAAGAGAAGATGCACTAGGAAGGAGGAAAATCCTCCTTTAGACTATGAATTAGCAAACCAGAAATTAAAACAATTGCCTGATGAATTATTTGTGGTTTAATTCCACTATTTTTTTTCCTTTAGTATGGCATCCCCATTTACATTAGGTTTCTTTTTATTGCAATACAGTATTTCTCTTCAAGGCAGGTTTTCTTTGAGATGCTACTTCCAAAGTTTTGCTAGCAAAAAATCAGAGACAAATTTGGATTGAAAAACTGTTTCTGCAAATGGCTAAGGACTTTAGGGTCTTTGAAGTTCTATGACGCGTATTGTATTCGTATATTGTCGAAATGATATGCTACTTTTTAAAAAGTCAAATCTTACAGACTGTCTTCCAAGTAAATGATTTCCATAGGGAAATATATTTTAAATATTATTTAAATATTTACTACTATTTAAAACAGAAAAGCTAAAACTATGGTCACAAAATGTCATTGTGTCATCGACTATTTCTTATTTTGTTGCCAACACTTGACATTTGGTCTCCCTTCCCCTATTACATATCTGTGCATTACACAATGCACCTTCTGCCATATCTTATTAAGCTAATATTAACATGTCATTGTTAATAAATGCATGTTTTTCTGCGTATCTCCTCTACATATGGCAAAAATGAAGCTAGGGCTAATTAAGAGACACTTTATGCATTCTTAGTCCAGATTTTCAGGTGGTCCGTAAATATAATGTATGGAAATGTGAAAAAGGACGGTTTTGTACCATTCATGATGTTATTAACTAAACCCATTAAAGTGAAAACACTTTTTAAACAAAAACTTTATAATGCTTAGTCATTTATTATTAAAATATTAAGTTTTGAAAAGTTAGGTTGTTGAAAAAAAAATTGGCAATTTAAACTAGATTTTCTGATCTCAATATGAAGAAACACAGTTTTAGGGGATTTTCTTTCATTATTTTACATGGATTGTGCATATCTGGTTTATCTGGTTTTTTTAACATTTGTGGATTCTAAATGTTCTGAATGCATTTTCACAATGTATCTGCCACGTCTGATCTTGATGTGATGAGTGAGAAGCGCAACAACCGAGGTAAGAGAGACTACTGCTGTGATTTAGGCAGTTTTTAGCCATTTTCTTTGGTTCTCGTTCTTGTACCTGTGGGAAGAAATGGTGCCGTAAAGGGGTTTAGTTCCCCCCCTCCCAATTTCATTACTCTAGGTATTCTTATAAATATTTTTCTCACACACGGAGGACTGAAGTCCCATGATGTAGATATTGGCCATAAGACGCAGGTTGGGTCTTCTGCAGAAAAAAGTGAATCTGAAGGGTTGGAACAGTTGTTTATTTTTTAATGGTTCTGTGTATAAGAGCTGCTTCCCAAACCTAGATGAGTATAAAATGAGATGTTTGCCCATGGACTTGATTGTTGTTTTCTCCAAAATAGGCTTTGGGAGGAGGGTAAGCACAGAGAATGTCCCATTGCAGTGCGGAGGCTAGAGCTTTTGATACTGCATTCTAGATATAGGTTGTAATTCATTAAGTTTTTCTTTTTTTTTTTTTTTTTTAAAAGAAAATAAAAAAGGCAAGAAGCTGAATGTATGCAACTTTTTAAAGGTAAGTATCTTAGGCAATGTAAAATACTTCTTCTGCATAATGTATTTGTCTCTCCTACAGAAAACCTAACAAATCTTTGTTTCATTTCCAGAAACTAAAGAACAGAAAACTGTCTTAAAATTATTTTAATTTGATCTCTTAGAAGAACATAGCAATAAATATCAAGAAGAAGCTATTCATAAAGGAGGAAAATAAAAGGTGAGTCAGGGAAAATGGCAACCAAAGAGTACAGCCTTGAAAAAAATCATTTTTCCTGGGTATGTTGTAGATCTCTGCTTTTAAAAGTTCCACTGTGCTGCTTCTTTTATGTGTGTGTGTGTTTAGTTTTGTTTGGGTTTTGTTGTTGCTTTGGGTGGTTTTTTTTTAGCTACCTGATGCACAAAGGGTAGAAGGAGCAGTTAAGGCATTTCCTTTCAGGAAAACCAGACATGGAGTAAGGTGGGAAGGCTCCTATGTGTGGCACAGCTCATAGAGGAGGAATTTGAGGGAGAAGAGAGGTGGGAAATTGGAAGAAACATGGGTCAACTGTGGGAGGACTTTGGAAAGGGTGAGGCTAGGGGAGCAGAGGCTGTAGGAGTCAGGAGTGGTCCTCGTTAGGGAATAGCTTCAATTAGGCATTCTGCAATGTATACCCTGAAAAGCAATGAGAAGCCAGCGACTGGATGGGGTGGCAGGTGGATGTTCCTAAGCAGAGAGTCTCCCCACAGGGCTGTTAGCATTTTGCCACACACAATGACTTTAAAAGTTTTGTTCAGTCTAATTCTAATTCTGCCTTTTGTTTTGCTGTAAAAAATGGGCATTGATGCCAGTATATCTCTGCAGACAAGCAGTGGGTTTCAGTGCCTCCTACTATAAGCCATTTTTGAGTGTGTGTATTATTAATGAACTGTGGTTCCTACTTGCGTTGTCTTGTATTGTCAGTGCTCCAACAAGAATGAGGAGAGCAACAGCCCTTTCAAGAAGTATTTGTATTGCAGTCACTTGAGACAAGAATCTTAATTTTATCTTTGCAAATGCAGGTATATCATTAAAAGTTTGGCTCTTGCCTTTCTTCAGATGTCCATGTGAAGGGTTACAAAACCCTCTTATGTTTAAATATAAGAATGGATTTCTCTCTGTGTGCAGAGTGTTTGAATTATGATCATTCCAAGGGGATTTTTTTGGCAATAAGTTGCTAATTTAGTCTTCTACTTTGATGTATGGTAAACACAGACTGGGCAGTTTAACTATTAATCATATAGTTTGTGTAACAGTTTCAAAATCAGAGTATTTATTTTCTTCTAGACACGCGATGTTTACAGACAGGAGAATTTTACTTGTGTATCTGATCCTGTGCATAGGATAAAAGTTATTCATAGGTGCTTTTTGTTCAAATTATGATTAAATTAAGTTTCTCTTTATTCTACACGTATTACTGGATCTTAAAGCGTATCATTGACAGTACGTGCTGTAGCCTTCTAAGACTTCCAGGGCCTGAGACAGCAAGACATTTTAAATAAAATGACATTGTTTGGCATCGTCTACCCTCTCCCTTCTGTGTTGGCCACTAATGTGATTTGTCTGTGTATTATTTATGTATCACATACTTTTCCTGCAGCAACAGAGGGTAAATGGTATGATATTGAATAAAAGCTGAAGCATCATCGGTTTATTATGTGATTAGGTCAAATTTGTAACTCGTTCAAAGCTCTAGGAGAGTAAGGTCTTTGATCTGTTCTGTAAGTAAAGCAGCTTTGGTGGTTTCTCAAACCTCCCAGAGATTTGTGGTTGGTCAGCATGTAGAAGTTACTATCCCTACAGCTTTGGTAACAGAAATGTTGCTTCTGTTGTAAGTGAATGCTTTTTATTTGCTTCGCTGCAAGGTCCAGCAACTTTGTTTGAACAGCCAGAGAGGTAGTTTGACCACAGTCAATGGACTTTGAACTAAAGGAGTAGAAGAGAAAGCTTGTGTGTTCTGAGAGAATTCAAGTGTCGCAATTCTGGAACCTGCTGGTGGAAACAAAAAAAGGT
>BJBW01005068.1:64275-93373 GCA_004320125.1 Scolopax mira
GGCTTGGCAAAACATGGCGTAACTGAGTTTTGGTGGCCCCAGCACATTGTACAGTTATATAAAAGGTGAGTTACAGATTCCTGCCTCTGAAGTATCTGTAAACAATAAGCCTGATCTTCTGCACTAGAACACAATCTTTACACTCAGTGTAAATATAATTGGTATGTAGTTGTTTTCTAACAAAGTCAAAACAAACGGTCAAAATCAGGGATTCAGTTATGGTTGGCAAATCCAACATTTAGAGTTCTCACTGTTTTCCCTTCTGTCTATCAGCTCCTTCTGTCCCATTAAGCTGGTGCCACTGGTGGCTGCTTACTTTGGGAACAGAGCCATGAAACTTGTCCTTGATAGACCAGCGTAAGTTGCTACCTCACCATGCTTCAGCTGGAGCTCCACAGGCTCTCCACAATCGTATAAACTGGTGAGAGCTGCTCCCCCTAATTTTTTGTGAACTTACCTGAAGTTACTCTCAGTAGTAACTCAGGTCAGTGAATTTGTGTTGCAGTGTACAGGAGTTCAGGTACTGCAGTTCACCTGAGACATGCTAATTCCCAGCTGGTGAGATGGTAACTTTCAATTATTTGTGTCTGATTGTACTTGCTCATTCTGGTTGAACAGGTTTCTGGTGTGTAGATGACTGGTGAGTCTGTGCTCTTCTGTGAGGAGTCTTTATCCAAACAGTCTTGCTGGGACCATGCCATCCTGCGCATGTTTACACCTGCTGTGATCAATCTATCTCTGGTTATGATATATAATAATTTTTGAAACTCCCAGAAAACTTCCACAAGAGGAAAAGTTAAAAAAATCCATTTAAGACAAAATCCCTTGGTCCCGCCGTCAGACTGGTATTCCAGCCCAGGAATGGAAGGATTGCACTCCTGAATAATGCACCCTTTGTCCATTCAGTCAGTCGTCCAGAAGATTCTGTCCTGGGAACTTGTTTATTGTTCCAGTCTCTTCAAAAACGCAAGGGTGGAATCCTTAAAGATTTCACGTCAGTAGAAAATACTGAAGTTGGCACTTGGGGAGTCAGTCGTAGCAAGAGTGCACCCCCAGGGAGCCTCTCCACGCTGGGGCAGATGAGGTTGGCACGGGCTGAATGTTGCCCCATGGCATCACTGTGTCCCACAGAACCCACTGCTGCGTGATCTTTTTTTATTGGAATGTAGATGGGAAATTGGGACTGAACAGAGCAAATTTGCAAATAACCTGCTCTGCATCGTGAGGGAGAGTGTCAGCCCTCTCTGACCCACGGGGTTCAGCTCTGAGCAAACCTCCCCTGCTCTTCAGTCCAAATAGCAGAACATTTACTTAGTCATAAGGCAGATTCACCGTGGGAATCCTCTCAGCTTCCTTCATGTCTGTTTAGTGTGGCAAAAAGCCTTTTGCACTCCAGTAGTATGAACAGCTGCTCATTTTCTTAATTCTGAGATTAATAAAGGTGGAAGAGAAAGTTTTCTGATTTTTATAGGACAGTTTCCATGTTAAACAGATGCTGGAATTTGTAACTTCATGCAATGAAGTGGAGGGAAATTGATGATGTTTTCTCTGTGAGTTAAAAAATAGTAATTTCTGTAACTGAAGCTGTTGATTTTCCCTTATAGTTCACTGTCACATAAAGAGACTCATGTATGTCAAAATTTCATTTGTCTCATCATTTGTGAATGGAATGGAGTAACATTTTAAGGGCTACTGTTTAAAATGTTCTCCTTTCATCAACTTCAGCACTGCAATGAATACAGACATTGTTGATATTTAAGTGAGGAAAAAACAAAAGAGTAACTGTTCTAAATAACTGGAATATTTTTCTGAATTTTTATGGTAATTGTTAATTGCTGTGCTTTTTCAGAAACAGCCATAAAGATTGTGTTCAATAGACTCTTGCAAGTACAGCAATAAGATTGTATGTATATATAAATGTAAGCTGTGTTGACATACATTAATCTTTAAAGCTTATGTTGTTATGGGAAGGCATTGGAAATCTTTAAAAAAAAAACTTTAGTATAAAAGGATAGCCTTCTGTAGTGTGATATGTTTATGAGATGTAAAATTAGCATTTGAAATGGAGAGTCTGTTAAATCCTTTAGAAAAGTGGGATATAAATTCTTTTGAAAGTAAGAAATCGGATAGTAGTATTCTGTAAGAATCACTGAAAATTGACTACGAAATAGTCACAAATCAATATTTTTATTTCCTATATCAGCACTTAAAATGTGAAGAATAATTGGAACATTGAACATTTCTTGGGTTTAGAACATTTTATTTTCTAGGTTTGTGTTTTTATATTTTCTAAAAAAAATTGGTAATTGAAGCAGCTTTTTCCTTTGTTTTTTTCAGGAACATGCAACATTTTTCAGTCCCTTGACCAAGCATCAATCTGCTGTAGATAAAAGAGCCTATGTTTTCAATTAATATGCCTCCATCTTTATAAGCAACATTTGTCTTTTCAGTAATATTTAAAGGCTTCATCACACTGTCTTTTTTTTTTTTTTTTTTTTTACTTTGTAAGGTCTTGTGTTCAATTATATCTCCTTCATTTGTGCCCAGAATAACAGGAAACTCTTGCATTCAAATACTGGTTGGCTGTCCAGCTTCCAAGTTCATTATGGAGAAAGCTAGACAGCACTTTACATAAAGGTATTCATCAGTTTCTCACTTTGTGATGATACAAGTTTCCGTTTTGCCTTCTCTCTCCCCATAATCAGAGGAGACTTGAATGTGGGTGACATTATCCTTTATCATCATCTTTGTCCTCAAGCAAACACTTAATTGGCATGAGTAAGTGAAGAAGATCCTGAGCAGCAGACTTGCCTGAAACTGTGGTTGTTGAATTTAAATACACTTTCTGCTGTATGCTTCTAATTAAACCCTAAAGTTCTTACAGGAGACCCACAGAAATTCTTGAAAACTTAAGTTTCTAAATTATTCCAAGAAGTAGGGCCGTTCTCTCCATCCTGTTGTAGTTGATGGGAGCATTTCTAGATGACCTAGAAATAAATCAAAATAGATATTTTTCTTTTGCTGTTCCTTGCTATAAAAGTTCATAGCAGTTTCAGAGAATTTGAACACAACTGTACAAATTAAGACTTAGCTGCATAATTTGCTAAAAAGACATTTTAGTCACCATAACTACATCACAAAACTGCTATCTGCATGACTTCATGTTATTAGATAGGGAGCCAACAGTAAAGCTTTCTATATCATCAAACTTTCTATATCATCAGACTTCACTGGTGCTGTTTCTAATCTCCCCTGCAGCCCTACACACCTTGCAGAACCAGGTTTTGATCCATTTACCTCCAGCAATGTCTGTCTCTGTTTGCAGTCCTGTATTTTTCAGTAGAACTGCTTTTGGAGCTACTGTTCCGTGTGCGTGTTGGCATGTCACTTGGTCCTGAGTGTTTTTGCTGAATGAATTATGTTAATTATGTCTTTAATTGGCATTTTTTTAATGCATCCTGTGCTCAATTTCATGGAGATTAATTCAGGAAAGACACTGTGGAAGGTGAATACGGTGTCTTACAATCTCATCCTGAGCTCTTTCCACTGCAGTCTAAGGAATTACACCAGCTGAGAACGACTCTAATGGCTGCACAAGATTTCACTCTTTAAATTGCTGTATAAATAAATTAATTGTGTGTATATTAATAATCACATAAAAGTGCTTTAGGAAAGCATTTTATAATAATGTTATTGTAAGAAATACTAAAAGTTGTATAGCATTTTTCAACATCCTTTGATACCAGTCCTGTGTGCCCATGGAGAAACTGGTGTGTTGTGGTTGTGGCCACTGTGGGGAAACGTGGAGGGAGAGGCAGAGATCCAGGGTAGACTGCTTATCACTTAGAAATAAAATGCAAGAATAAAAATCTTATTAGCAGCTCACAGTGCATTAGCCATGGTTCACTCTGTTCCCTGCAAGCAGTATTTTGACAAATTGTTCTCAGAGGGAAGGTCTAATGTTCTCGTTAACTGATTGGTACACCTCCTATTTGAAAATGTTTGTAGTTCTTAACCATTGCAGCATTATTGACTGCATCACTGTGTTTCAACAACCATGCAAAAATAAATTATTTTTTAAAACGACCTCACGCATTTACTGATTTGCAGTTAACATATTTTGGCAATGCATCAAAAAAGTCTAGCACCAAACTATTCCAGAAGTAGGGAATAAATTATTAAAAGGTGTCATGGAAATCCCCATTTTTATTAGGTTTTTAAAGGCAGCTGTCAAAACAGACACCTGTGACTCAGAACTACTTTTTTTTTTAAACATCTTCCACCAAGAAAGAAATCTTGTTTGTCATTTCCTACTGTTGAACAACAATAGGAACTTTCAAAGGCTAGCATTTTGATAATTTGAATAGATTAAGTCCAGAGATTTAAGACTTCTTTATCTGAAAAATTTAACAAGAGCTTCCACTCTTAGAACTCTATTATTAAGTATTGCTTTGTCAGTGAAACATGACAAGTTTGTGTGCCATAAGTTTGTGGTTTCTAGTTCCCTGTACCAATTTTTCACAGCTTAAAATGAAGTCCATTGTTTATTCATTTGTATATAATGAACAAACTTAAGAGTGCCCTACCTTCAAGTGTGACAAATACAGATAAAAGAAAGCTAAGTTGATCTTCAGTGGGTAGCAGATAACCTGCTTTTTACACCTACAATGGAACTCATTGTAGAACAGGCTACAGTTTCACAGGGGAGTGTGTTTTGCAAAACAACCATCAACAGTTCAATAAGCTGAGAATTCAACATGAATTTTTGTGTCACTTGTAATATCTGCATTATTTAGGTTTTAACGTGGACTGAGTTTGCATATTGTGGAGGTTTTGTCCTAATAATTCAATTCAATATGTTGTTCTAATACACTATCATTGAGTGAGAATCATCAAAGTATTTCCTACTTACTAGAGAATTATGTTGGATCTCTCAGCTGTTTCCTGCAGACAGCAGGAAAAACTTTTATTACCCTGAAAGTGAGTTTATTATTTCACTCCAATAAAAAAATGCCTACTGCTATAATAAACAGCTCATATAAGACATCATAGGGAAATTTCAACCATATGTGGTTGTTAAAGCCATATGTCCTAGTAACATGCAAGAACGTGGTTGGATTATTCATCTATGGTCACGTATGAGGTCTACTCTTGGGTTAACTTAAATAATAGAGATGGTGGGTTTGATTTAAGTTGCAGAGTATAGAAGGGGAAAGGTTTGCATTCTGTGCCTCTCCTAAGGGCTATATATCCCGTTGCTGGGAATGCAGGGTAGCGTTTGGTTTGTGGGGAGAGACATGGGGGGGGTTTCACAGCTCAGGCCTTGGGGCACAGACAGTGCTGTTACCCAGTTGTACCCTCTCACACCAGAACCATAATGCTGGGCAACACACACAGACAGACCCCTGGCTGCCCAAGGGCAGTCACCATTTCTGGATCTTGCTGCTGTTCGCATTCACAGAAACAAAATTTTGTCAAACGTGGCCGTGGGTCAGGCGGTGTCCAGTTGGTGGATGGGCCTTGGACGCGGCTCTGGGGCAGGGTGTCTAGAGGGGCTTTCGCTACTCTACCTGCCGCTGCAGGCCCTTGGAGAAAGGGCGGCGAAGCTGGATTTCACCTCAGCGCCTTCCTCCTCCGTTCTCCGCGCCGCCATCTTCGCCACTGCCTCCTCCGAGACGCTCCCGCCTCGCGGCCGGCACGCGGGGCAGGCGTTCAACCGCCGCCCGCGCCCCGCCCCTTCGCCCGTGCCCGACCAATAGGGGCGGGGGCGGGCGCGGCGGCCCCGCCCCTCAGCCGGCTACCTCTCCCCGCGGGCGGCGCGCGGCGCGGTAGTGCGCGGAGCCGCCGCCGGTCATGGCGACGGTGCGGGAGAAGGCGGCGGCTCTGAACCTCAGTGCTGTCTGCAGCCCCGCCGCTAGGCCGCCGGGTATGGAGCGGGAGCGGGGTGGCGGGGCTGGGGCTGGGGCTGGGGCTGGGGCTGGGGGGGGGGGGGGGGGCGGGCGGGGGGGGGGGGGGGGGGGGGGGGGGGGGGGGGGGGGGGGGGGGCGCGCAGAGGATGGGTGCGGGATTCACTCAGTCGGGGCTCGGTGGGGGCGGCTGGTGAGGCGAGTGGAGTTGACTTTAGGTGAGGTGAGATGGGCCTGTCCCGCTCCGCGACCGGCCCCTGCCCGCTGGGAGCTCTGTGCCGGTGCCTTTCCCGGCTCCACAGAAGTTCAAAAGTTGGCTGCTCTCCGCCGGTGGAGGGGGGGGGGGGGTGTTTCCGCCCGGGAGGCCCCCGTCCGGGCTTCACCCCGCGCCGAGCTCGGCCGCCGCGGTGGCCCCGCGGCCCCGGGGGAGGGGGCTGGCTGGCGGCTGGGGCGGCGGTGAGAAGGCAGGGTCTGTCAGGTGCCCGCGGGGCTGCGGTGAGTGACCGGGAGACTCGAGCTGCTCTTTCTGTCCTAAAAAGCAGGTGGGTCGTTAATGCAACGTAAAGGGCTAAAGGTGGCTTCTTGAGAACGGTTTCGGCTTTTTATTCCATCTCGAGCACCTTAACGCTGCACTTAATACCGCTTCCTCCAAAAGATTTCGAGGTGGTGTGGAAGGAAGAGGTGATAATGGTTGGATAATGGATTTGATGGTTGGACTAGATGATCTTTGAAGGTCCCTTCCAAACTAGATGATCCTATGATAAGGCAGTAGTGAATAGTAGAATTTTTGCAGGTAGTTCGTGTTGATATTTATTTTGGCAGCAGGCACCAGTGCTGGTGTATGTTTGGTGGTGTTGGGTTTGGGTTTTTTCCTTCCAAACAAGCTAGTCAGCCAGCAAAACGTAGGGCTGGAAGGAAATTCTGTATTCCATTCTGGTTTTTCTGCCTATCTGAAGGTGTCATCAGGTTAAAGTATCAGTGAGCGTGTGCTTTGTCTGTCTTATACTTTTAAAGCTTTGTAAACTAGAGCTTCTGGAAGGTTTCTACCTAGTCTGCTTCAATGCCTTTTATTATAAAACTTCCCCCCCACAATATAAATATTCTCAGAAAGCAGGTATCTAATTGATAATGGCTCTGAAGATATCTGTTGCTGTCCTTTACAACAGTGTTGGTGCTGTTGAGTTCTCTGCTTCTTCCACTCTCCTTCTCCCCATCTTTACTGCCCTCCTAACTTCCCCCTGCTGTCCCTCTCCCTGCTAACTCGCTAATTTCTGGGCTCTCTGGTAGATGGAGATCAACTGGAAATTCTGGTGCCTAAAATTGGAATACAATTCTCTAATGTCACTTTAGACTGCACAGAAAAAATACCTTCTGCATCTCTGTGGAAAATCTTCATGCTAATATGTTCCAGAATGAGTTGCATGTTGCTTTTTTTTTTTTTTAAACACTGCATCACAGTGTTAATTCATTTGGTTTGAGGTCTGTCATAACCCCAGATGGCTTTCTGTAGGATTGCTGCCAACTCCTCATTCCATATTTTGTCCTTCAGTTTTTTATTTATTTCCTCTTCCTCTGCTTTCTGTCTTAATAAATTATTAATCTGATTTACTGAGAAACACATATTCTAATTCTCACCTCTGGTGGCTGCAAGTCTTCTCAGTTTGCCATCTGCAAACTTTATGAGTATATCTTGTGTTTTTTTAAGTCCTTGTGGAGGCTGAGTCTAGCCTCTGGTCAAACTGCTAGTTGTTAGCATGCTATTCTCAATCAGATTGGTAATTGAGTTCAGTGGTTTTATTGGGGGAGGGAAGACTGGTCGGCTCAGGGAAGTGGCACTGGGTACAGAGAGCTTAAGTCTGGGTTGGAGCTGTGGTGGTAGGAGGCTGTTCTGTGGGTGGTGTCTCAAGAGAATTCTTATCTTTTCAGTGCTATACTAAGCACGGATAATAGGTAGTTTGTGTGTGTGGACAGTTCTGTAGGAAACAAGGTTCTGATGTGTCTCCTCTTCCCTGCCCAGCTGTAGTTTTGTCAGTGTTAGAGGAACTAGGAAGTTATGAGTGCATGCTGCTAGCTTGTGGCTGTGGGAGCATTATGCTTAGGAGTAGGTTCTGCAAGGGTAATGATAGGTGATGGAGGAGCACGCAGAAGGACAGTGCCACAAAGTGACAGGCTGAAAAATTAGAAACTCCTGGTAGCAAAGCTTCTGGCTAATTAAAACAACCTCGATACATTACAAGGCAGACTTGCTGAGAAAGTAACCAAATGTTAATGCGTGAATGACTCAAGCCAGACTGAAAATCTCAAAGATTTTTAAATCCTTACAAGATTCATGACAGTCAGTAACCAGAAAGGGGGCAGTTCTTTTCTTATTGCAGCAGAAATTGAGTCTTTATGCTTTCTCTTTTCTTAGGCTTTAGCTTGGCACAGAAACCCTTTGGAGCAACCTACGTCTGGAGCAGCATTATCAACGCCCTTCAAACTCAAGTGGAAGTGAAAAAGCGGCGCCAGAACCTGAAGTGCTACCACGACTGTTTCATTGGTTCAGATGCAGTGGATGTTGTCTTTGCCCATCTTCTACAGAACAAGTATTTTGGGGATGTCGATATTTCCCGTGTTAAAATAGTGCGGGTATGCCAAGCCCTGATGGATTACAAAGTATTTGAGGCTGTTTCAACTAGGGTTTTTGGAAAAGACAAACGGTCTGTGTTTGAAGACAGTAGCAGTAGCCTCTACAGATTCACAAATGTCTCAAACCAAACAGAACTTGATAAAGATTACCAGCAGTGTACACCACAAAGGTTAGTACATAATGGAACATGGAGATAAGACATTTTTTTTACAATAGGAAAATATTCTGGGTGAGAGAAGGCGAAACTATTGTATAATTACAGGACCTGGGTGGGAGGAAAAGTAGATACAGATGTTTGTGGGTGGAAGATAGGTAGGAAACAGCAATTTGAAGTGAGCAAATCATTCAGCCTGCAGAGTTACTTGGTTTTGGTGTCTGTTATCACATTGCCTTAGGGGAGGAGGGTAAAAATTAAGTGCATTACAGATACTGATCTATTGGACTGTAAACCAGTATAACCAACTGGAATTCAGGTGCGTCAGGCTAAGGCAAGGTAATAATCTTTATCTTTAGTGATTGTGCACCCAGCTCTGGCATAAGGAAAAAATCAGGTAAAAAATAGTTATCTTCTTCTGTCATCTTAACTTCACTGTGCTTCAAATCTAGCCTTCTGAAATGTTTTCAGCAGTTTTTTTGTGTGTGTGTAACTTTGTAGGCTAGGTAACAGGCTGTTATCCTGTGGAATGCCATGGCAGAACCAGAGGGAAGTGTGACAGTGAGGGTTTGTTTCCCTGTCTCTTTAGGAGTGGGCAAAGAAAACCCTGGTACTTGCTAAACCATCACAAGACAGAACTCGTTGTTGTGTGGATAATGCTTTGCCAAGTAACTTCCCTTAAACAGTTTTTGTCAAGTGTTCATCTCTGAAGATAATTTTACAAGAAACTGCATTCATGTAGATATTGCAATAGTTGTAGCAGTACACACTTTTGAAAATTGAAAATAGTATTGACCTAAAAAGAAAACATGGTTGATTTGTTCATGAGTAGCAAATGTGAACTCAAGTGCATCAACCTAACTAGAAACAGAGATTAAAAATGGGGGTAGTGCCTTGGTCCCGCTTCTCTCTTTTCTCGAACTAGCTCTTGCTCTGAGCTAAAGCAAACAGTACCAAACCTTTATATGGAAAGGGGAGATTTCTGAGAAATAAAAAAAGAATAATCAAATGTGATATTTAAAAATATATTAATGACAAGGACTGTTAAATCAAGACTTAGAATATATTGGACAGTCATAAAACATTCTATTAGTGTAGAGTGAAGATGTTTTTCTTCTGGGCAGGGCACAGATCCATTGAATTGCACTTCTTCATTTAGTGACAGGAACAGATCTGCTGATACACACAGCTTGTCACATACGTAGCAAAGATAGTGGACATAAAAAAGATTTGACAGTGCCCTAAAACAAAGAAGCTATAGAAACTGAAATTAAACAAATATGCTTGAAGAAGTAATTTTGTAGCTACTCAATAGCATATGAAAGCAGTTATGAGAAGAACAAGCCAACACACAGAAATGGGTGACAGGCTTCTGAAGCCTCCCATTAGTTGATGGCATGAAAAACCCTCATAACTTTGTGGTGTTACTGTGGAGCAGCCACCTTCTAGCTTTTTCAGGAACAGCTCTTAATTTTTGTCCTCACTTCACCATTGGGAATGATGTTTTAAAACTCCAGAGGTTTTGAGGGAGAGGGTTTTTTTCTTAAAAAATTTCTTCTCTTTAACCATTTCCTATTCTTAGATTATTTTTTTTGTGGTGATTGAGATGTCTTGCCTATGTTGTCTGTGACAAGTTGGAAGAGAGGAATTACACACTTGTGTGCAACAGTTGCACATAAATAATTCTTTAATGTGTCATATGTTCTGTTTGACTTGGATAGAGAAAGTGTTGGGGGTAGGGTAGTGGAGTTGGGGTGGTGGGGAGAATATTAACTTTTTAATTTCAGGCAGTTATCCATATCTGTATGTTATATGATAAATTTAGTAGTCTGTATATATGGATATAAGTATATATAAAAACTGATTTTTTAATCTCAGGCACGAGAAGAGCATGTTGTTTCACTCTACTCCTGTCAAACCAGAAAGTTTGGAGGATCTCTGGGAAAACCTGAGTTTAAAGCCTGCAAACACCCCTCAAGTAAATATCTCGGATAGTTTGTCCCGTCAAGGTAAGCCAAATGATGCCTCAGCCATTTATTTGTGGGAGAAGGACTGGAAAGGCTTATGCTTGTCAGGTTGGAGAGGGAGTCAAACTGACTCTCCTAGTCCTTTGTGTTAAGCACCATGATTAACAAAAGCAAATTATACTTGTTGCAGGCTTGCTTTTTACCTTTCTATTTTATCAGCCAAGAACCTGTTATCTCTAGTTGAAATAAATCAGTGTTGAATTTTGTGGAGAAGAATACACAATTGGTTTGTGTTAGGAACGTTCTTTTTCATACTCAACTACCTGCACCACATCTGTGCTTGGCTTAATCATGGCCAATAGTCTACTGTTCACTAAACTCTTCCCTGGCTTTTGAACTGTGTGTCTGCAGCGCCTGGCACTCCTTCAGGATTGCATGAAGCTGTTCTTGACAATTCATGTCTGCTCTCTCAGACTAAACTATGAGCTAATGTGTTTTTTTTATTTGGTTAAAAATGCTAATGCATCCCAGAAACTCTCCAAACTTAAGTCAGATCATAATTGTGGAAGCTTTGATAAGGATAGTG
Organism: Scolopax mira; assembly: GCA_004320125.1. NCBI lineage: Eukaryota > Metazoa > Chordata > Aves > Charadriiformes > Scolopacidae > Scolopax > Scolopax mira. The sequence continues at coordinate 75,518 of BJBW01005068.1, forward strand.
TCACTGTTACACTTTTTTTAATCCCTTATCTAGAGCAAAGATTGCTTGCAAATTAGAGCATAAAAACGTAAGGCACTTCAGACTTATCCAAAAACAGTTTTCCTACATTTGTAGTTAACTAAATAATGTCTAATTCTTTCCTAGCATGCACTTAAAGCCGATAAGGGCCACATTCTCTGCTGATGTATATCTTTATTTTGGTAAAATTAATCTGATGGGAAAACGGTGAGGGGTTTTTTTTTTTCATAATCTGTTTTTTTTTGCACATACTGAATCTCTGTGTGCTTTGTGTGTTCCACCCTTCCTAGTTATTAATGAAGTGTGGCGAGAACAAACCATTGCTCGACTCCTGCAGCTTGTAGACCTTCCGCTCCTCGAGTCTTTACTTGAGCACCACGAGATCAGACCTCAGCTGCCACAGCCACGGAAGGGAGCTGGATATGTCATCACAAGTAACTACCTAGACAGAGAGATTCTCAAGGCTTTCAGTGACTCACAGTAAGGATTCATTGCTCACCTCTGAAAAACTTTCTGCTTTCAGTACTGCAGAAAGGATACGAGTATGCACTTTTCTCTGTTAGACTTTACTGGGTTAATTGACAACTAACAATTACTAAACTGTAAACCAGAAGTAGATGAGACAACTTCTGCTCAACGCTGGAAGTTTTTTGAATGCAATTTCATGCAATTTTGGTAGCATTCAGAGGGGAAATTTTGGTGCATTGAGGGAAGAAAAGAGCTTTTTGGTATTATCTTTGAACTTCTTCCTTAAAAAATTACCAGGAGGAAATAGTTGTCCTTCTATATTAAAAAAGCCAAGAATGCCAAGCCTGAAACTGTATATAAATACAGATAAAAACATAGTCTGAAAACCAATCTGAGTGAGATCAAGGTTCATGTTTCTGTTTATCTAGCGATACTTGTACGTCCTTGTCTAACAGTAGAGAACACCACTAACTTTAGGTCTAACTGCTTGTGGCTGTTTGTGTGGGTTACTAATTCTTCATCTTGATTAAATACATAACAAAGAGGTATGTGGTTATGATCTACCTGAGTATAGGGAAAGGTGTCTTTTTTTTGTGTGTGTGTACCAATTTCTGATGTATTTAAGGGCCTACACATACAGTGAGAAACCAATCTACTTACTTTCTGTGACAAACAACTCGACCAACTCTGAAAAGCATCAATAAGTAACTCTATAAAGTTAAACTCCTTGTTCTCTTCTAGAACAGACGAATGGCTCTCAGCAGCAATAGACTGCTTGGAATACCTGCCAGATCATATGGTGGTAGATATTAGCAGGAACTTGCCTGATCAGCCAGATAAAGCAGACACATGGAAACTACTGCTGTTTGAAAATATTGGAAGATACTATGGCCAAAAAAAGGAGCCGCTGTTAAGCCACGCGCCTGAAATCCATGCAGGAATTGCAGAACTGTTAGGTAAGTAAAATAAAGCTCTGTTCCTAAGCTTCTATGAGATACATACTGACAAACTGAGTATTTGTTACTGTAGCCGAGCTTAAAGATTGACTTCTGCAAGTTTGTTTGTTACTTTTGTGTTTTTACATTCTAGTCATGAAGACTACTTTGAAACTTTTGGTCCTGAGTACATGCAGTACTGGACATTCTGTAGTTTGTGTTCAGGTCTGTGTAGAATGACTATGAAACTGGAGTTCTGTAATTTGGCAGTAGTTGGTATGCATGTAAATTAAATATCTATGGGGAATTAAATATAAATAAGGGCTAAAATGAAATAAGATCTAAAGTTAAAGCTGTGTGGATACTTTGTATCCCATTCACAACTCTCCCTTCTTGTTCACAGAAAAATGCATTTCCTAATTTGTGTTTTGACAGCATTTGAGGAAACTTTTGGTATTTTAGTCTTCAATTAACATCTTCTCATACCTGTTGTCCTTACTTTTCATCCTTCTCTCTGTCTTGATTGTTTCTTTTGTGCCACATTGGAATATTTTGCATTTATATCCCATTCCTTCCCCCTATTGATAAGGGGGGGCTACTAGTGCAACAATTCACATCTGAAAAGGGTATTTTGCATAGTAAGGCTAATTAAATTAAAACTTAGCAAAACCCTAAAAATTGGTTTGCTTTTAATTCATCAAGCTAACCCATTTATCTAGGACTTATTCCTCATTTCTTGGGAGATCTCTATTTCTACAACAAGAGGCCATTCATTTTGTTAACAAAATAAATAAAACAAAACATTTCTCTTTTTCAGTATTTTCAGTTCCATTCAAGATGGCTGAACTGTAATTGAACTTAATTAAAAATTAATTTCTTAAATACCAGGCTAAAAGCCTGTGTTTGGCCTGTTCTCAGACTTTGTACAAACAGCTTGTGAGAAATTTTTGTGAGAATGAATTGCTTTGACCAGCTCTGTTTAGAGAGATGAATGTCTCTTTGGTGGATTTTTTAGGTGTTTTGTTGTAACATTTATTTAAATAAATATGGCAATAGATACTTTTTTGTCTTTCTCCAGTGAATGGGAAGATGGAGCAATCTTTAGAAGCTGTTCAGCTCTATTTGAAACTTCTAGACAGCCAAGCAAGGGAGGAGTTCAGGAGACTACTGTACTTCATGGCTGTTGCAGCACATAATTCTGAGCTCAAACTGCAGGAGGAGGTAAATGTGTGTACTAAACTCTTATACATTGCTTTACAGCTACTGAAAATTTAGAGGTCTTAGATACTGGTCAGAAAATGCATCTGTAGCTTAAATATGTGACTACAGGAAAAGCTATGACTCCAGAAAAACAAAGGCAATGTCCCTTTTAAAGGAGGAGACTAATTCTCCTGGTGATTATTTCACATTATTCTTTAGAGTGACAACAGGATGGTTGTGAAAAGAACATTCTCTAAAGCTATTATCAACAATAAAACCTTATCAAGAGGGAAAACTGACCTCCTGATCTTGTTCCTTGTGGATCACCAAAAAGATGTTTTAAAGGTAAGTACTAGAAAATGACCACGTTTTTGTTATCTTGCATGCTTATGCAGAATTGCTGCCTTCTGAGCTGCTGTTTGACTGCCTTCTCTTTCTATTCAAGATCCCAGGGACACTGCATAAAATGGTCAGCAATAAACTGGTGGCTTTACAGAAAGGCCAGGATCCTAGTAAGATAACAGGTAACAGTTTAAACTGAACTTTTTATTCTTGTCATGCACCCAGATAAGAATTAGAAGGGACTGAGATATTGTTCCAGCAAGTCTTTTTGCACTGATGAATTTGACTCTAAAGGAGGATGGGGCTGTTGAACCTCGAGGGTGGCTGACTGTGGTGTTAATATCTGAATGCCTTGTGTTTCCTTCTAGGCTATACTTTTTGCCAAAAACTCGATGAAAGAGAGTATCGTTCCAATACAGAGAAGACCACGAAAGATGAGCTATTATCTCTGTTGAAAGCTATAGATGAAGATTCAAAGCTCTCTGACAAAGAGAGAAAGAGACTGCTAGGTCAGTTTCATAGTAGTAACCCAAGTATTTTTATGCAGTATTTTGGAGACAGAGTTACTAATATGTGTGTGTGACTTTAAATATAGATTACTTTCCATACTCTCAACATTGAAAACACTAATATATTTGTAAATCTTTTGTATTCATGTATCTAATAAAATTATTTTGTGGAAATGGATGGAATTTATACAGTTATTACTAAGGCCAGTGTTACCCAGTTCTTACAGTTACCCATTTACTTACAGTTCAGCTTTGCTCATTCTTAATTGCTGTAGGGCCAAAATAATCCTTCCTTTTCCTCACCTAAAGCCAAGTTTATTGACTCCCTCTACTTAAGTACCAAAATTACTGATGGGAAATGCCTCTCCAAGAATGAGATGTCTCTGCCTCCTTTTGCCCCAGCACTGAATGTTATGCTAAATAGGGTTTTTTCTAATTGTCCTTGCATTATGTGACTCCATCACGTAGCATTGATCTATGACTTGCTGTGTAATGGACAGAGCTGAACAGCATCTTTGGCTTGACATTCCACAGCTTTTCTTCATGATTGGCAGCTAACTATACTGTGTATGTATATGACAAATTACTATGCTGTTTTAAGCTAAAATATCGAGGAATTTCCAGAAAAGATGACTTTTTCCCAGGTGAATCCTACTCTACCAAGAACTCCTGTTGAGTCTCCTGGGATAGTGAAGATACTCTGGATTTTTAAGTCAGTCTGGGCTTTGGCTGTTATGGAATGTACTGTTACTGGCTAGTTATCTTAGTCTCTGCAGTCTTCTGCTCTGTCTGCAAGTCTTATTTATATCACCAGCTGTAATTAGAAAAGAGCTGGAGCAAATGAAAGGCCTTTGTATTTTCTTATGGCTGTATATTTTATCTATGCCTAGTCTGCCATGGGAACTCCAAGTGGTGCAACACAGGCAATTGCAAGGAGGAAAATATAAAGCATGATCAGAGATCTCATTTTGACTCCTGTGGGAGTCGCCATCTTTGGGGTGATGCCAGCAAAACTTCGTTAGAGTTACTGTTGCAAGAACTCACAAATTTTGTTCCATACCCAGTGTTGATAGAATTCTGTTCTTTTATTTAGGTGGGGGGGGGGAACCTAGTTTAATTGGGATCAAAGGTAATTTAATCAGGAAAGCAAAGTACTAGTGACTGATACAAACAAAACCACAATCCTTTTTGAGATACTACTCTGTAATGTATCACTAAGTCACTCTTCAGTCATTAGTGGTGTCTGTGGGCACTGGTTATTGCTTCTCCAGAGCACTTTCTCTGAAAGTGAGATGCTGTCTTGGTGTGTGATAGGACAATGTGTTACTGTGCTCTGAGGGGGACGGGCGACAAGTGTATAAGAGGCTTATTCTAGTCAGTTAGAAAGGACTTTAAAAGATAATGAGTTCTTGAAAACTAATACTGTGGGGGAAGTGCAACCCTTTTTAGTAGTGTTGGGTGGTTTTTTTTTTTCCTGTTCTTAGTTTTAACTGAAAGCTTTTGATTATAAATGCACTTTCTTGTAAAAAGTGGCTTAACTCACGCTTTAAAATGTGAGTGTGGAAAGGCAGTTTCTTATTATTAGAATTTCTGATCATATTTTTAAGTCACTTGTGCTGTTGCAGCAGCAGAAGTATATTCCTTTTCTGCCTCCTGCTTCTCTGTGCTGTCTGGGCTGATCTCACCGGGAAGAGGAGGAGATTTCTATCTGGAGCGTGAGCTCCTGCCAGAGCTGGAGAAGGAGACAGCACTGCGCCGTGTGAGTCACCGCTTGCCTTTGGTGCCAGGCTTGCTTGCAGGCTACCAAGAGGAGAAGCGGGCAGAGGGGTGTTGAGGAGCCATCACCCACGAGTACAAAGGTGGTTCCAGTGCGGCCTGTCCCTAGCTGAGTGGGATACAGCTCATTGAATCTCACTGACACATCAACGTGTGGCTTCTTTCCCTGGTTGCTGGGTGCGTTTAATTAAAAGGAGCAGAGTTAGGGAAGGAGCAGACACCTGTTTTTCTGTTGTAGAGTCTGTGTGGCTGCTCTTGTGTGTGCTGGAGGGAGCTATTTCTTGCCTACTGGAGGCAACTTCCCCCCCAAAAAAAGCAGCGGTGACACATAATTTTCAGGATTATTCTCATGCCCTTGGTACGGAGACCAAAAAACCCCAATAAATGAGCGCGGGGGGGAGGAGGGGGGGGCTTCCTCGCCCCGCCCAGGCGCGGGGAGGCGGCGGGGCCCGGTGCGGGGCGGGCCGCCGGCAGCCGCTAGGCCCGCCCTGCGCTGGGGCTGCGCCTCCGGCCCAGCCTCGCACCGCCGGCCGGCAGCACCAGCCAGCCGGGGCCGAGAGCCCCCTTACAGCCGGTAACCGCGGCTCCTTCTCCCGGCGGCGGTAAGGCGGCGGCGGGGCCCTGAGGCGGCGGGGGAGGTGCGGGGCTGGGAGGCCGCCGGGCCTCCGCGGGCCTGGGGCGGCGGAGCGGGCCCTGGGCCCGCCTGCGGGACCGGGCCTGGGACCTGTTTGCTGGGGAGAGGCGGCTGGGATTCGCCGCTCTTACATCCCCGTTTCTTTCTCTCCCTGCCTCGCCCGTTTGGTCTTTGGAAAATCACCCTCCGGGAGCTCTTTTTCCGTGTGGAGCCTCTGTGGCTGCTGCCCCAGCCCGGCTGGGCGAACCCCTCTGAGGGGTATGTCGCAGGAAAACCGGTGCCCGGGATCCGGGGAGGGTCAGGGGGTGGAACGGGAACGTTGCTTTCATGCGGTGTGTGGCGTTTTTATGATGTTTTATGTTTTGGCAGACCCTGCTGAGGGACGGGGACTCTCAGGGCGCCGCACAGAACAGGTTGCGGCCGGGGGGATAGCGGGAGGTCACAAGCATCCCTTTAACTTGGAAGAAGGAGAGAGGACACAGGCTGTAGCTTCACCTCGCAGAGCTGAGGTACAGCTGGCCTTTTAGCGAGTTATCAGGGCTTGATGGGGCAGGTGAAGAGGAGGGAGTGGAGCGTTGGGAGGGAACTTGAAGAAAGGTGGCCTTTAGGGCTTGTGTTTTTGGCCTGTGGGTGAGAGGAATTGCTGAGTCTTATCTCACCCGGGGCCGAGGAGGAGCCACTTCAGTCTTGTGTGTTCACTTCACGCTGGTGTGCTTCATTCAGGAGGTTTGAGGAGCTTCGGTGCAAGCAATCCTTGGAAAGTATTTCATTCAAATTTTAACTGGTGAGGTTTTTCTCTTGCGCTTCTGTTTTTATTAAAAATAAACTGGAGGAAAGCGCGAAGAAGTAGATTTTGTTCTGTTAAGAGTCAGAGTTGTTTCTGTGAGAAGAAACGTGATGGTCACACTTCTGCAAGAGGTATTGTCAAGCTTATTTACCCAATGGAAAGAGGATTTGTTCTAGATGTATTCTGGCAAATAATAGCAGTAATTCAGCAGAAAAGAGTAGACTGTTGCAAATTAAACCAACAACTGTGTCTGTTTACCTCATCTGCTGAACAGTCATTTGGTGGAATGGCCCAGGGGTTCCTGCACCCAATTTCTACAGCTGAAATAAGGCTTTTTTTTTAAAAACAAATGGTATTTAAATAGTTTGTTTTGAGACTGTAGCTCTTGATCTGCCATTTTATGGAAGGCTTTAGGATGTAGTCTGCGTGGTAGGAGTGATGGCCTGGTGGGCAAAGCTGGGGGTAGTAATTGTGAGACTGGTGATCATCTTGGCCATGTCATTTATTTTGAGTCCTCAAGCAACTTAACTCACACCTCAGTTTCCTCTCTAAGTAAGACAATATTTCTCTGCTCTTGTGAGGATAAAGTGCAGAGAGATTGCAAGGCACTATGAAACATTGTGGGCATTAAAGACCTAAGTAGGTCTTAGTTGAGTCCTCCTTGTGCTTCAGATTTTCACTTCAGGAGGATGCTTTGCGGAAGAGCATGGATAGGAAGAACAACTCTCTAATCTGGTTGAATGAACATGGAAGCCTTTAATGATCATGCTTTTGCTCTAGTAGCTGTGAGGTGCCTCTGGAGGCTGTATCTCTTGCTGAAGTGGGCATGGTGGGATACTAAGTGAAGATGTTTTTCCTGGGGCTTCTGACTTTCCTCTTCACGGAACATCCAGGTTATTTAACCGAGTTAGAGACATCATATGCTCTCTATTAGATTTTTGCAAAATTGAAGTCTGAACAGTATTCCTGTATGATAGAGAGTTGTCAGTGGTAAGTTGTGCAAATTACACTCTTTGGAGGGAAATCTAAATATGAAATAAACGAAGATAATGAATGGTGAGATGTGCTTTTTCTAGCGGTCTTTTTTTTTTCAGTTTAACTATACGTACACTGCAGGTATCTGTGATGTAATATAAATATTATTTAATATCTGATGTTTAATAAATGAATATTTTACATACTATAGCTACGTTCTTTACTGTCTTAATGTTTGGGGCTTTTAAAAATAATTCTGATTTTTTATGCATAAATTATAACTCTTCCATGGAAGAAAAATATGGAAGCAGTATTTGATATTAATTTCTCTCTGATCCTTTTCCTGCTTCTTAATGCATTTGGGTGGCTCAGAGTGAAAACTTTTAAGTTCTGAGCAGTTGGGGAAGATAGTAATTCAGGAGTATGTTATGTTCAGAAAGCTTTATCATTATGTAGGGGGAAAATGTCTAATTTGGCACAATCTTTTTGTAAACCATGTTTGTAATACTATTCTGAAGGTGTTTTTCTGTTTTTTCACTGCTCTCTTATAAGCAGTGCTAAGAAAGAAAATGAAACATGTTTTTCTTTCTCATCTGTATGCGTTATGGTGAGGGAAGGGTTTCAGATTTTTGAAAACTTACTAGGAATGCAGATGAAGTAAATGGTAGCTGTGTTGAAAGCATCCTGTTCTGTGTCAGATGGGAAATGAGTCATTGAGTCCAGGTCCCCTACCATTATGGGAATGACATCATATAATTCCTCATAAGATTCTTTTTATTCTTATTTTTTTCTAAATCAGGAGAACTCCTGGTGATGTTTTCTCATTCAGCCCTGTCAGAAAATGCTTATTCATTCCCTTTTTCATCTTCTTTTTCTTTTTTTTTTTTTTTTCTGAAAAGAACCAATTGAAAATGTCTCAGAATCCTGACAAGCCACATTCAAGTGAAGAAAAGTGGAGTGGTTTGGAGGATGGTCAAGAGGAGAGCATGGACATCCCAGATCAGTCTGTCAGAAAAAGAATACGACAGAGCGCGCCCGGGTCACACAGAGACCATACACCGAAGTGTAAGCAAAACTGCTTTATTAAAAAAACCCTCTAGAATTCTGTAAATTTTTTTGGTGGAGGCAATCATGGCATTTTACAGCATTCTGTGCAAGTTTTACTGTTTCGCAATTAAATATTGATCCTTTGCTTTGCAACTGTGTGTAGCACCTTTCTCTCTAGTACTTAATTGCTCACCATCCCCACGTTGCTCTGAGATCCTTTGTGTGTCTGCACCAGGGGAGAGGACAGGCTCTGCTCCAGTGTGTTCTGGCTGAACTGTTGCATTATCAGCTGCACCCTCTGCCTCCTCAGTGGGGCAAGGGAGGCTGTTATCTGCAAATCTGTCTTGTCACCCCCCTCCCAATACAGGTGGGAGGTTGCATATTTAATCCTAATACTACTTCTGGGACTGCGTATTTTAAGTTTCTTCCTAGGGCACGTTTTTCTTTGTCTTTCTGCTTTTACTGTGAGGAGCTGGATGCAATATGGCTGCTGGTTATTTCTGGCAAACCTAAAGATAAAACCAAGAGGAAGTTGTCTGGTCCCAGGGATACAATTCAAAGAGGCAGAGTTGCTCAAATAACTGGTTCCAAGTTTCTGTAGAGTGTCTCAGCATGTAACATTTTATTTGTTGCATTCTTTTTATTTTTTGATAGTGTTCATGGTCGCTTTGAGGTTCAGCGTTGTGTTTAGCCTCATGTTATACAGAGGAGATGTTCTGAGGGAGTTTATGTTCTTATGTCTTGCTGGTTCCCTGATAGGAAACGTGATGTATGTATGGAGAGAGGTTATGAACAGTGGAAGTAAAATGCATAGCACAGTCTTGCACTGCACTGTACCACAAAGAAGTCATTGGTCTGGAGCCCCCCCTCTTGTAAGGGAGCAGATATAATATGAGAATGAAGTAACATGATTTAAGAGCATTCTTTGGTAAGTGAAAGAGTCTTAGCTTTTAGTGCACCCACTGCTGAAGTCATTTGGCAGTCAGACAAGAGCATTCTCATTCAGCTGTGAACTTTGTTGTCCTGCTAGTTCTTCTCAGAATATCAATCCTTGCTGTGTTCCCAGAGCCACTGTGTAACATTAAGCTCCAGGCAGAAGGAAACAGGCTTTAAGAGTCCTGCACGAAAAGACCAAGATATTAATGAAAAATTAGCACATTGAGACCATACTGTGTGTACTTGGAACAGCTTTGAAAGGCAGACAAGTGATGGACAGTTACTTTCAAAGGACCTTTTCTGTTACTAGCTAAGTTCAGTCAAACTTGATTATCAAATAAGGCAGACATGATAATTTGCCTAAAACATATCTCAGTGAACTCAGCCTATGAGGACCCCCTTGTTGGTTTCTGTCATGTTGAGAATTAGTTATGTTGCTCCTATGCCTGGACTGTGGTTGAAGTGAATGGACTACAGAGAGGACTCTGTCCATAAAGGCAATTCTCTTGGGGCTCTTTTCCCCATTTCTGCTCTGCTAGATGTTTTCTGGAGGAGCCGAGATGAACCTTGTCATTTTTGTCTGCCTCACCCAAGGACACTAATGATCTATCTAGCCTTCGCCTTTTTTCTCAAAAATAATAATAATAAAAAAAAGGATCAGAGAAGAGCTGTGGTGCTTCTCCTAGCTTTTGGCAAGGTTGTCTGGGCACCCACATGCTCTGCTTGCACTGCTGGGAGAGTTGGCTTCAGTGGGGGTGGGATTCCTCCCCTAACCATGTCTGGAGCCTTGGAGCCTTCTCTGCCTTTGTGTTGACTTGCTGTCAGGGCTGTGACACTTCCTGCGCTGGGGCAGCACCAGTAGTGTCCCAGGAGGGGGTTATCTAGTCCAGAACAATTAGGGGCTGTAATTCCCACTGCATCCAGGAAGCTTAAACTGTTCCTCTTCTACCTTCTAGATTTCTACAGTCAGTCACTGCCTTTGTCTCCTGCCTCATGAAAAACTGGCCTATTTTTTCAAGTTTGGCGCTTCCTCCTACTCGCTTATATGCCTCAGGGCCCAATTTGAAGCTGCTTGTTCATCCTTGTCGGTCCCAAATGCCCACCAGAGAAAGAAGATTTAGGCATCGGTGCTGGGACTAGGTCTTGATGTTCTTTGTCACTTGGACTATGGCCTCTGGGGAAAAAGAGTTTGGAGAAGTGCCAGTTGCACTGAAGCAGTGAGAATAAACAGCTACTAGTACGTTATTGCTTCATGTTAATGGTGGTTGGTTTGACGACTGCTGTAGAGATGAAGTCACTTCCTTGGAAAATATAAAATTGAAATGGCAACATCTGCATAATAATTGGGAAAAAAACTTCAGTGAAAATACTAGCATTTTTAATTACTTCTTCCTACAGTGTGGAGAAAGATGATATTAAGCAATCCTAAAGAACTTGGGATTTGGGTGTGAGGTTTGTTTTCATTTTTTAAAAAAGCTTGATGGAACTTGGAAGCAATTGATGTACTGAACCCGGAATATCAATTTGGGATTTTGTTTGTTTCCTGTAAACAGTTTGTTTCCTGTAAAACTCCAAACCTGTGTCATCTGCCAGCAGGGAAGAGGAAGATGATACTGTCTTTCAGCCCTTTGTACTGTCAACAAGGTGGAAAGGGCCCAAAAATATTAGCAGACTTTTTTTCCACAGACTTTTATAGATAACTGCCTGACAGTTTAATTTATGTTGCAGCGAGTCCTCCTCGGCCTGTGTCAATAGAAGAGCTCATGGAAACAGCTAAGGGAGTAACCAACATGGCGTTAGCACATGAAATTATCCTTAATGGAGACTTCCAGATAAAACCAGCTGAATTACCAGAGCACAGGTAAGATTGTTACCAAACAGATACATATGTTAACTTTGCATTTGGAGAACTGCCGAACAGCTCCAGTGGATCAGGTGAAGGCTCTGGCTGGTATCTTGTCCTGGCGAGATAGGAAAAGAGCATAAGAAGAACATAAGCATGCAGTTCTGCTTCCTCAGAAATGTGCCTGTGTGAAAGTTGAACCTCTTGGAGTGATTTTTGGGTGTGTGTGGTGTGAATCCAGCCCCGGTGTGGTGTGGTTTCTCATGGTGGCCCTGTGTCCCAGAAGCCTGAGACTGCAGTCTTCTGAATAGCCAAGTCTAGCTGCAGATGCAGGTACTGCTTGGAGCATCTTATGAGCTTTCACTGTCTGTGGGAGTAAGATGGAACTGATCATTGCAGCTTTTGCTAAGCCTAATGGCTATTTCCTCAGGGCTTTTTTTGGGAAGAGATTCCTATTTTACTAGGTTAGTCCTTTTTCCTTTTAAATTTGAAGTCTTTCACTTTTCTTCCTTGACCTACAGTAGTTCTATCCCCTGCTGAGAGGGGAGAGGGAGAACAGAAGAGGCCTTGATGTCTGGTCACATACTGGCTGACCCAGTCCTATCAGATACTTCATTGGCAGTTCCTTTTTCTGTCAGATGCAGAGATGCAGCTGACAATGTGTTTCCTGGGTTCATTGGTGAAAGCTGTGTGCATATTTTGTGGAAGAAGCTTGGTCCACGCTGGACCTAGTGTTTATAGGTGTCCAGGTTTGAGAGAGAGACCCCAGACTGCATTGCCTTCGTGGGTGCTGCAGGAGAATATGCTACGGATGACTTAGAGGACTAGCTTAGGTTCTACACAAAGTGGTCAGACTGAGACAAAAGGTCTGATGCCCAACTCCACCAAAAGGTGACAGTGGTTCCCGTTAGCGTTAGTAATGAGAGGATGTTGCTTGGAACTCGGATTGTCCCTGACTGCAAAGGCAGTGATGGGAACAGACCCATCTTTCCTTCTCACCTGGACTATTCCTGTCTTTCCAGCTCTGACACCAGCATATTATACCAGTGGTGTTCTATTAATGGCTGTGGGCTGCTAAACAATATGGCTTCTGGTGAGGCCCCATCTGGAGTACTGTGTCCAGTTCTGGGCTCTCCAGTTCAAAAAGGACAGGGAACTGCTGGAGAGGGTACAACAAAGAGCCACAAAGATGGATAAGGGCCTCTCCTGTGAGGAAAGGCTGAGGGACTTGTGTCTTTTCAGTCTGGAGTAGAGAAGACTAGTGGGGGGATCTGATCAATGCTTACAAATACTTAAAGGGAGGGTGTCAGGAGGATGACGCTGGTCTTTTCTCAGTGGTGCCCAGTGACAGGACAAGAGGAAATGGGCACAAAATTGAGTATAAGAAGTTCCACCTAAACACGAGGAGGAGCTTCTTTACTGTGAGAGTGGTGGAGCATTGGAACAGGCTGCTCAGAGAGGTGGTGGAGTCTCCTTCTCTGGAGCCATTTAAAACCCGCTTGGACAAGTTCCTGTGCAATGTACTCCAGGTAGACCTGCTCTGGCAGGAGGGTTGGACTAGATGGTCTCCAGAGGTCCCTTCCAACCCCGTATGATTCTATGAACCAAAGAAATGCTCATGCTATTAAATACAGTGAACCTTGTGGTCCCAGCAGGAATTGCCTTTGAGTAGATGTTGAATGGAGAGATGAGGATTCTTGCAGTTACTTTGTTCACTTTTCTCAGCCTCTGAGTTGGTAGGAAACGGAACCATGGCCTCCTTAAATGCTGAGAACAAACATTTAACTGAGCTAGCGTGTGACAGTAGACATCTCTGTTGTCCAGCAAGACTCACACACTTTAGAGCTCAAGCAATGATTGGATCTGTTTTCTCGTTGCTCTTTCAGTGTCTGCCTCGTCTGTTCAGCAGAGCCAGGCAGGGAGGTCACTCCTTCCTTTGCTGCCTTACGTGCAGGTCACGGGTAATTCACCTGTGGTCCCATGAAGTGGAACCTGTCTCTAGGCTGCAGAAGTGCTGCCTTGAGAAGCAAGTGTTTGGATAGTACACCCGAAACATGCAAAGCTCATTCTTCTCATTTGACGTTATCTTCTCTGTCCCAATATCTTTTGAAAGAACTTCCATCAGGTGTTTTTTCTGCTCAGCAGTTGATGGCTGAGAATAAATGTTTCATCTAAAGCCCCACGGTTTCGAGAGGGATGTTCTTTCTGTTCAGCTTCTGCTTCTGCCCCGTGATCCTTCACATGGACTTCTCGTGTGAAAATGTGCTTTTAGAGTGGGTAAGTTTACTCAGTGCAGTAAAATGGACCTCAGCATTTTTCAGGGAAGAAGGATTTTAGTGTGTTTTCTTTTTTTTTCCCATCTTTTCTTCTTTAACCACACTCTTTAAAAACAAACCAAAGCGAACAGGAGGGAAAGAGCTGGGGCCCTGTGCTGTACTGTGGAAAGCTGGATGCTTTTGCTCACTGCTGCTGAGCAGTGGCTGCAGCTGTTCACCAGAGCGGGTGATTTGCATCTCTTCCCCTGAGATGCAGAAAGAGCAGTCCTTCAGATTTGGCTTGAGGAGAGACTCTGGAATCTTCCCTGGATTAAATGTTGTGTGTGTGTGTGTGTGTGTGTGTAGCTGGGAGTCCCCACAGCCTGAGCGTAGGCGTAGAGAGGTGGTTGGAGGAGGAAGCAGTTGTGGCTGTTGTACTGGCTGCCAGCAGAGCCCCTACCAGCTCCTCTCAGAGGCCCACGGGGCGTCAGCACCTCTGGGTGCTCCCTGACCCTCAGCTCCACGTGGAGCCAGAGCTTTGGGACCCTGGTGTGTGTTGTGGGCATTCCTTGTGTGGGTACCTGGCAGCGTGTTACTTCTTTGGTGCTGAAGTTAAACCCGGTGTGAACGGGAGCCTGCCTGCTGAAGGGGAGTAACTTCCAGGATTTTGAACTAGGCATTGGTAATGAAGCACTGGAATTAATTCATTTTTTTATACAGCAAGTGAACAGGGCCTTTATCTCAGAGTTGCTGCAATATTTATGCATTGAAATGCAGAAGCTGGTGTGTCAGGGAAGTTATTTCACATCTGTTAGGTTTACCTGATGAATTTTACTTAGTAGAACTGCATTTCCTTAGTGAGGCTTTGGAAAGGAACATGAATACTGGTCTTTTGAAGACAAGCTGTAATTTTTGTGCTATCTTTCTTTTTTTCTTCCAGTTGTTTACTTTACTTTAGAGGTAGCATATGATAGGTACTTTCAAGGATTTTAATTTGTAGCTGCCTTTGCTTGTGTGTAACCCTTTATTAGGATATAAGCCATTCCAAATCCCCTGTCCAGTTTTTCTTGCTTTTCTGAGTAACTTAAAATGACAGATCTCTTCTCTGTTAATCGTCATATATCCATTATTACATTATATTAACATTATTACACGCTGTTCTTCAGGAGCTGCAGGTTATCTATGTAAGGTGGCGCAGAGGCAAGTATCATTCTTTTTAACTGGTCATATTTACCCACAGCTTAGAAAAAAAAGTAAGAGATATAGTGCATAAAGCTTTCTGGGACTGTCTGGAAGCTCAGCTAAAGGAAGATCCACCGATATATGACCATGCAATTAAACTGCTGGGAGAAATTAAAGAGGTAAGATGATGTGATATCAAGGTAACTTCCTGAATTTGTGTAGCTGCATTGATACAAATGGGCAAAAGGGCTTGAATTTGGCTTTTCATAAAGGACTCTCTTGATCTTTTTCATTACTATATCATTGGCTGTGATGTAAGTTGTATAGCCCCAGAGGAGAAATTTGAATGTGAAAACAAATGCAAACCCATATAAGACAAATAAAAGGTAAGTAAAACTAATTTCATAATTCCAAGCTTGTCATGTTATGCCAGTGGTATTTATTATGGAATCAATAGGAATCACCCTGAGGTGCCCTAACACTGGGCTGACAAAACTAAGTACAATAGTCTTAAGGATGATCCGTGCTACAGAGTGTTTACCACTTAGTAACTTCAGTTTCATTCAGAACAAGTTGAAACACTTGGAGTTGGTGAATAGTTGGTTAAAAAAAAAAAAAAAAAAAGAGGTTCCACTTGTAAAGGGCAATTAGTTTAAATAAAAAGTGGTTCAGTAACTGTTTTGATCCTTGTAGCCTTTAATATGTAGAACTAATGGACTGTTAAAAACTTTCCATTTCAGAATCTCCTGTCTTTCTTGTTGCCTGGTCATACTAGACTGAGAAGCCAGATTACAGAAGTTCTTGATCTGGATTTGATAAAACAGGAGGCAGAGAACGGGGCCCTTGACATTTCTAAGTTGGTCGAGTTTGTTATTGGGATGATGGGGACTCTCTGTGCTCCAGCTCGAGATGAAGAAATTAAGAAACTAAAAGATATTAATGAAATAGTTCCTCTGTTCAGGTACTGAAATTATATTTATTAGTCCTTTAAATAATTTTAGATATGGGTGGGGCTGGTTCTTCATCAGGGCAACCTGCAAATATTTGTAGCAAAAAAAAAAAAAGAGTGATAGGGAAAGGGCTATAGCTGTGGGTGTGAAGGGCAGAGATTCTCCAGAAGCCTTTAACAAGGGCCCTCTTTGTTCTGGTGAATTGGAGTATTTGTCTGGCCCCTGCCATGTCACTGAAGGACATTTTCTTAAATGCCAAATGCATGTAAGGCTTAAGATAGCAGGTGAATGGTCAGTTTGTATCCGAATTTAATATCGAGAGCAGAAGGGGAGAAAAAGCAAGCAGTAGCACAGGAAAAAAGTGTTATTGTTCTCCAACCAGTTCTTTCTTTCCGCCCAGTTGGAGCTTTCCTGCTCCCTGCCCCACTCCCTGTATAATCTCCTTTCTGTTCTAAAGGGAGTGCATGTCCCACATCTGGGAGCACAGAGGCTTCTGCTTTGTCACTACCACGTTATCAGTTGAACAGCTCAAGGTCTCAGTAGTCTGAAGAAATTTCATTAACTTTGTTGTTTTCTAATTTGATAAGCTTCCAAGAGTTCAGAATTGACTTGGTGGAAATATTGCCAGCAGGAATTAGGTTGCTTTGAAATTAAGGTGGTTTGATTTGATTGTTTTGTTGTTTTTTTTTTTTCCTTTTTTCTCCCCTTGGGTTTGATTATTCACTTCCCACTGAGGTTGGTTTTAGAGTCTGCCAGCAGAGACAGGGTGCAAGCTTGGAAATCCACGTGTCTTTTTATGTATTCAGCATCCGATATTACACATCCTGGGACATATATAATGTATGGAGCTGGTCAAGTTAATTCCATGGAGGGTTTTTTACAGGAGAGCAAGTTTAATTTCCTAGTTGGGAGAGGCACATGCATGTGTGTACCCGCTTGCTTGAGCTTTCTCTCTGTCTCAGGCTCTTAAATTGTTTCCCATGCATGTTTTTGCTCTTTCCTCAGACAATGTGTAATAAATCTTGTATATGGTACCTCTTCAACGTCTGCAGCCTTGAATAACTTTTTCTGTTTGTTTGTTTAGAGCAATTTTCTCTGTATTAGACCTAATGAAAATGGATATGGCAAACTTCGCTGTCAGTAGTATTAGGCCAAAATTAATGCAGCAGTCTGCCGAATATGAAAGAAAGAAGTTTCAGGAGTTTCTTGAGAAACAGCCAAGTATGACTTTGTTCCTTTCTTTCTTCCCCCCTGCCCTCCCAGTAAACTGCTTGTCTTTTCTTGTAGATCGTGAAAAGAAATCGGATTTTCTTCTAAGTTCTAGAATTCCTATGGTAAATGGCAGCCTGTGCCCCAAAACTGTGGTTTGAAAAAATCTGCCGGAACAACAGTTCTGTGCTTGGTGCACTGGAGTTTAATTCATTTCAATACAGTGTAGGGCATAATTAGCCAGCACCAGCTCACCTCCAATTTTCTACAGCTGTGTGGTTTCTAAACTTGAATTTTAGATGTTCTGCTTGATGTGATAAATGAAATGCATGTCAAGAACTGATATCTATGGGTATTAGTAATAATAATTAATGGGGTTTTTTTGGAAATTATTGCTGGAAGAAGCTGACTTTGAAAAGGAATTTTCTTAACAACATTTCCCCCCCTGCTCCCCCTGCTTTTCCAGATTCTTTGGACCTTGTCACGAGGTGGTTGCAAGAAGCAGCAGATGATCTTGCAAAGCTGAGATGTAAAACGCTGCCTCCCCCCTGCAGTAGTGCTGGAGCCACTGGTGGAGCTACCGCCCTGTGCTCCACCACTGTACAAAATCAGGCCTATCTGAAGCTCCTCAAGTGGGATCATGTCAACCGGCCTTTTCCAGAAGTAGGTATTGAACAGAAAAATTGATTCCTCTGCTTGTCCTACTCTTCTGTTTCTGGGATATAAGAGAAGCTGTTTGTAGCCTTGCAACAAGGGGAGACCTTATCACTCTCTACAACTACTTGAAAGG
>BJBW01005068.1:93404-139236 GCA_004320125.1 Scolopax mira
GAGTGATAGGGCATTGGAACAGGCTGCCCAGGGAGGTGGTGGAGTCACCATCCCTGGCTGTGTTTAAGGGCTGTTTAGATACAGTGCTAAGGGACATGGTGTAGGGGATGACTTTGTAGAGTAGGGTAGATGGTTGGACTCGATAATCCCAAGGGTCTCTTCCAACCTAGACAATTCTATGATTCTAAGTACAACACTAAAACATTTATCTCTTGATTGAGAGCTCTTGTAGTTCTTCTATTAGGTACTTCTTGTTCCAACTTATTTGTTTGGAAAAGAGGACATAATTCTTTCATTTTGTTCCTGTTACTCGCCTGCTGAGCGTGTGTTGCTTGCTCTTTTCAGCGTCTTTGTCTTTTCTTCCCTGCTGTGAACGGGCAGGCACCTCCCTGTCACCTCCCAGCCCCCCAGTCTCACTCTGTTCTCTGCCGGCTTCCTCCTTCTTTGCAGACGGTGCTGATGGACCAGTCCCGCTTCCAGGAAATCCAGCTGGAGCTGGAGCAGCTCCTCCTGACTGGGACAGTCCTCCTGGTCACGTTCAGCGCCGCAGGCTCCGCGCTCGGTGATATGCCTGGATTTGCTGAGAAAATCAAAACCATCGTCAAGGTGCTGCTGACAGGAATGCATCTTCCGTGAGTATTGACTGATCCCCGTCACACGGAGGAGGGGCAGGTCCATTTTCACCCTGGAAAATGATCAGGGTAAGCCTCTGTCTGGCTGTTCCTCTACCCCAGAATGGGTAGAGGAAACCACGAGGGCTTTTGATGAGCCCAGGCTGACAATTTTCATTCAGCTTCCTCACACAGAACCATTTTTCCTTGCTCTGTTCTTTTTGATACCTACACGAGCTCGTATTCAGAGTGTGTTTGTCACGGTGCCTGGTTGGCAGAGGCGGGTGCAAGCAGCTGGTCACGCTCACGTGGCTCCCTCCAGAACTGGAGTGTGGGGCAGCAAGCTGCTCATGGGTTTCCAGTGATGGCTGTGCACATCCTGGTTGATAACTGGTCTGTGTAGTAGGAAAGTCAGCTCTTATTTGCATGAATTGTTCAGGCTGGAAAGCTTTCATGCTGTCCCACCTCCTTGGTTTATATCCCCACTTTAATTTTCTTAAAATGTATTATTCTTACACTGTTCTGTATTGCACTTCTTCCATTACATTTGATAAAGTAGGCAACTCTAATTGGATAGTTGATTTTTAAAAGGGGTGTGTGTGGGGGAAGTGAATAGCTGAAATAGCTACATAACACTCTTCTCCATATTCTTTAGCTCCTTTAACCTGAAGGAATCTTTGGCCACCATTGGTGAGAAGGTGTGTGCTGAAGCAAACAGCTGCCTGTCCCAGCATGGCTTTACACCGTTCTCAGCTGAGAGAGAGACTGTACTTAAAGGACAAATCCAAGCAGTGGCCAACCCCAATAACACCATTTGCAAGCTCATAGGTAGGCCTGGGCACCATGCTCTGCTCTGGAGTGACCACTTGTCTGTCTTTGTAGCGCTGTTGGTGGCATGTCACGCATGGGTTCTCATTTAATCTGTTTCAAATGCTTGATTACTCTGTGTTCAGGCTTTCTGTATTTTACACCGCTTCTAAATTGCCTGTCTCTTGTGAAAACAACCCAAAACTCTTGGTCCAATTTTTCCAGATTCTCGAATTCAGAAGTTTCTGGAGAACCGTCTGGCGTCTACTCACCAGAAGTCATCGCCTGCTGTTCCTGGAGGATTAGGCCCCATTCAAAGAGAGCTGGAAGAAATTGCTGTCAAGTATGTTCGTCTCGTCAACTACAACAAAATGGTCTTCAGCCCTTACTATGATGCAGTTCTTGGCCAAATCCTGGCTAAGGAAGAACCCCGACCTGCAGGGAAGCCAGAAGAACCATAAAACCAGTGTGTGCCAATACGGTAGTAACTTTGTGGGCTATTTTGAAAAATCGCACCAATATTTGTCCAGGAAAACAGCTTTCCATGTAAATACTGGTTCCTTTTCATGCACTGGTGGTGACTGATGAGGAAAATACAGGAGATGTGAAAGGGGTTCCAAGGTAAATGGTGAGTGAGAGAGCTGCGTTTTCAGTGTAAGTGTGCAACCTGGGACAGGTGTCATGGTAGGTTTCTGGCTGCAAGTTTTAGATTTTTCAGCTGATGGTAGAGAGGACAAGGTTAAGAACCAAACTTTGTATTTAAGTGGCTCATTATAGGGCATTTTACTCTGATTTACCGTGAATTTAGTTTAATTAGTCCAGAGCAGGTTAGCAACAGTTCTTCCCAGAAGGGGTGATTTGGCTTTAAAAAAAAAATCTTCCTTTAAGACTTCCGAAGGAAGCTAAAATTCTAGATAAGGAAAATTCTAACAGGCAAAAAACCAAAGCCAAACAGCACTTTAGTGTAACATTATGGTTGGCGTGGCAGCCTACTAGGTTTTTCTGCATTTTTAATAGCCTTTTTTTGCTGTTTACCTGCAGATGTTACAAAACACATAATATATTTTTGTAGCAAATTTTCTGGTTATTGGGTAACTGTCCTCTGCTATGTACAGTACTTCCAAAGGTGGCAATCTCATAGATTGCAGCTGTATTTATCTCTTGTAAAGACTTCAGAAGGGCAGAGCTAAAACGTTTTGATAAAAGTTGCATTTCTTACCTTTTTTTGCTAGTCGTTTCCTCCTTTTTATGTGAAATACTAATTTTAAAGTAAATCCTCTGTCATTTGCAGAAGGTGGATTTAAAGTGTGTGAAACTTTAGGCTGAAAATTTTACTTGTTTTGTAAAACTACAACCGAAGACGGTTGCATATTCAATCATGTCTTCAAAAATATCCAGGAAGTGCAGAGCACTAGTGGAAGTATGAGTGACTTTTGATATACTGGGAGAAGTGAATGATTTAATGTTAGTTTAAATACACAGGGAATATTTTCAGTAGAAGATGTTTTTTGCTTTGTAGAAATGTTCTTGAAACTTAAAATATTTGTAGGTCTTGAATTTAATTACCTGCGTGTTGTATAGCTGAGTGTTCACAGAGGAGTTCAATGATCAGTCAGATCCTGGGCTCCATCAGAAGCAGCGTGGCCAGCAGGGCCAGGGAGGTGATTCTGCCCTTCTGCTCTGTTCTTCTGAGGCCCCACCTGGAGTGCTGTGTCCAGATGTGGGGCCTTTAACACAGGAGGGACATGGACCTCTTGGAACGAGTCGAGTGGAGGGCCACAAAGATGATCAGAGGGCTGGAGCACCTCTCCTGTGAAGACAGACCGAGAGAGTTGTGGTTGTTCAGCCTGGAGAAGAGAAAGCTCTAGAGAGACCTTATGATGACCTTCCAGTACCTAAGGAGTGCCTACAGGAGAGAGAGGGAGGGACTCTTCATCAGGGAGCGGAGTGACAGGACAAGAGGTAATGGTTTTAAACTGAAACAGGGGAGATTTAGGTTAGAGATCAAGAAGAATTTCTTTATGGTGAGGGTGATGAGGCACTGGAGCAGGTTGCCCAGAGAAGCTGTGGCTGCCCCATCCCTGGAAGGGTTCAAGGCCAGGCTGGATGGGGCTTAGAGCAACCTGGGCTGGTGGGAGGTGTCCTTCCCCAGGGCAGGGGGGTTGGAACTCGATGATCTTTAAGGTCCTTCCAACCTGAACCATTCTATGATCTCAGAGCCTCACTGCAGTTTGGGGCCCAGCTAGGAGGTAACCACATCTGAAATTTTCCTGTAGTTGAGCATAATGCTGTATTGCAGTAATCAAAATTTGATGTTCTTATGAAAGCAAAGTTCATAATTACAAACTATGTGTCCCAAGTACTAGACTATCCAAATTAGAATATGTTGTCTTCTTACATAATTTTTCAATTTAAAAATTAAATAACTAACTAAATAATAGGCCCCTTTTATTTCTAACATCCAGGTTCATTTTGTTAATTGATAAGCCAACCAAAATAATAGAACTTCTAGAAGGAAGCCACTTGATTATGAATCAGCATTGGTGCTCCCTTTCTAGTTTTGCTTTAAATGTCAGTGTGGATACAGCTGCACTAACTGAGCTCGGAGGAAGGTGGGATGAGTAAGACCTTTTATTCCATATTAGCCTGTGCAACTATAAAACAAATTGTCTCTCATTGATTACAAACCCCCTTCCCCAAGGGGGAAAAAAAAACCCCCACCACAACCTGTAAGTGATCACCAGCTCAGATGAGGGATTTTTCTCTTGGCTAAATATACTCAGGTTCAGAGACAGGCAGCCATTTTGCTCTCTTTGATAACTCAAACACCAGTAGGTTGGTTATTGGTGCAGGAACCACCTCAAAATACAGCCCATAGCTCTGCAGCTCTAAAAAATTAATGCAGTAGGCTGTGTAACAGAAGAGCTACCAGAAACATTATTGCTGGATATATTAAAAAAATGAATAACCAAACCAAAGCTGGTTTCATTTTTGTTAAATGAGTTGCAGAAGTTATAAACTGCTGCTGTTGTTTTAGTTGTTAGTATGGCCTTTAAAGACCCCTGTGAATTAAGCCACCTACAGAAATGCAGACGAGATGCTGTAGGGGATGAGCTCGAGGGTGTGAGGAGGAACAACGTGGTGGTGAGACACCACAGCTGGAAAAGGCTTGGATCAGTACGTGGGAGATGCTGGGCTGAATGGCACTGCATTAGCAACAGATAAAATTGTACCTGCTTCATGTCGGCGATGGCTGCTCCCAGGCCTGGAGTTCAGGGTCCAGATGTCCAGGTGGCAGCACGGAACGGGCCGATGGGGTCCCATCTCTCCTCGCTGCAGGGGTTTCATCCCGAGGCTGCTGACAGAAAGAAGTGCAACATCACATCTGGCTCCAGTCCCACCTCTGGGGGAGCTGCTGGAGGCCTTCCAACAGCAGAGATCTGAAGGGACACTAATAAATGCCCAGGAGTACAAATCACATTTGTGATTTTCCCAGGTTGGTTTTTTTTTAATGATAGTGGTTGGTTGATGGATAGTTTCTCTACATCCTCTTTCAAAGAAATGGGAAGATATGATTCAGTGGCAAAGCAGAAGAGAAATTTAGGATTGATAAGGGCAATGAAGATGATTCAAGGATTGGAGCATCTCCCTTATGAAGAAAGGCTGAGAGAACTGCAGAAGAGAAGGCTGAGGGGAGACCTTATCAATAAGTATCTAAAGGGTGGTTTGAAGGAGGAGGGAGCCAGGCTCTTTTCAGTGGTTCCCAGTGACAGGATGAGGGGCAATGGGTACAAGTTGGAACACAGGAGGTTCCACTCCAATACGAGAAAAAACTGCTTCCCAGTGAGGGTGCCGGAGCCCTGGAACAGGCTGCCCAGGGAGGTCGTGGAGTCCCCTTTTTTAGAGATTTTCAAGACCCACCTGGCTGCAGTCCTGAGTGACAGGCTCTAATGTGCTCTGGGCAATCCTGCCTCGGTGGGGAGTTGGACTAGATCTCTATGGTCCCTTCCAACTGTAAAACATTCAGTGAAATGGAGTGAAAATTCAGAGCTTACCTCCGTGTGAACACTTCTGTGGTTTCCCAGCTGCTCTTTCACCCTGTGCCTGGCGGTCACATCCTCCAAATTGTCCAAGTCTCTGCATTTCCTGTAGTCCCGGGGGGTTCCTGCTGTCTCAGGGCGCAAGTCTCAACAGTCGGTTACAAGGTAAAATCTAACGGATGCACAGAAACCGCTTGGAAAATTCCTACAGGGGTTTTGTTACCTTGTTTGAAAAGAACAGGTGAAACAGGTAGCTGTTAAATAAATAACATTTGGCTTTGTAGATGAAACGGGAGCCCCGCGCAGTGACCCCGGCCCAGACTGTGTTAGCTGGTGGACAGTCCCCATTAGAAATACCTACCGAGTTTCTCTTCACAATGCTGTCTTCTTTAAACAGTCACGGAATCCAAAGCAAAAGTATACTGTATCCTCTAGAAAAATGGAGAAAAAGCTAATTCTAATATGTATGCTCTGATCAATTTCCTGTGATGGTCTTGTTAACATCGCTTTTGAAGCGGCTGAGTAATATTTAAGAAGTAACTCGTTGTGTTTGAATAAAAGCGGAATGAGGCATGATGTTATGGATATCCTTTTATTTTAAAGGAATGGTTTTTTTTCCATTTTCAACTACAAAACAGATTCCGTACTTTCTGCCATAAATAAAAATGAACAATAAGGCAGGACACTACATGAACAAACTGAGAACAACTGTTTTCCAGAAAACGTGAATTAAAAATGCTTCACAAGTATAAGCCATCCAGTTTTTAAAATAAAACTGTTGAAACCCCACAAGATTCCAAGTGGTAGATGTGAACACCCTTGAAGAACAAAATGCAGGTTTGACATGTTGCGCTTTTGGTTTTGCAAACCTGGTTTTGTTCAGAGCACGTTCTAAGGTCGTCCCGGCTGTTCTCGCATCGAGATCCATAGGGGAGAAGAGGCACCACAGTAACAAACCCATTTTCAAGATTTTTCTGTTTGCAGCTGTCCCTTTCAAACGTTTGAGGCGTCAGAGACTGACGGACTCAACGCAAGTCTTTGTCTGGCCCAGAGGAACCCCAAACTTGTTTCACCGGATTCTCTTTTGCTGCCGTGCTCTGTAAATGTCGTGAACGGGGGGAACGACGGATCCTTTCTCCTCCTCGTCGTCAGAATCTTCGTGTGGTCTCTTCACAGCCTTATTGAGCATGGCGTTGTTTTCCACAGGCCCGTTGCCTTCCACAGCTATTTCAGGTAGGCCTCCGGTAATTATTCGTACGGCTTCATCAACAGCTGCAGAAAGAGATTCATTTAATTTGGCAAACTGAGTTCCCCCATTAGAAATAAGCGTGCAAACAGGGGCACCAAGATAACACACACGTTGTGAAGATTTCTGGAATGCGAGATCTTTTCCCACCCTGTTCTACAAATGCTAAGAACGAAACCTCGACTGTCTAAGACCCTGAGCTCTGGCAAACACTAATTATAAGGGAAATGCTGCTGCTTCGGCTCGAGACCTCCCTTTGCCCAAGTGCTGAGGACATTTGCAAGCTTAATCAAACAGGAGAGCGTATTGGGGAAACAGTGGAGCTAGTTTGTGACTCATGCCCAAGCATGCAGAGCAAGTCACTTCTGCTTACAAACAGAGAAAGCTTAAAAAATACCACATGTAATTTAAATAGATGTTTTATTTTCGCTCTACAGGAAATTAAATCCTAACTTTCTCTCTAATCATTTGCTCCTTAAACTAACAGAGGGGGTGAAAAGTAGCATATTATCCTCTGCTGCAGTTTACAGGAAGCCTGAAGCACAGGTCTGTCCTCTTTTTATATTTCAGAACTCTACCTTCTCAGAAAACACTGTTCTTGAATTGTTCTTAAACGCTGCAACAAGGTGCGTTGGGTTACGCCTCCCAATGAACCTACCACACTGCAAATTTCATGTTACAGTTACAGTGCTGCTAGAAGATTGTCCTGCTGCTCTTAAAGGATATTCTGAAAATCTGCATTTCTTTCTTCTAATGGTTACCACCAAAACGTTTTTAAAGTAGCAGCTGGTGATTTTCAGCTTTTTGGTCTCCCCACAGTTAAATGTACAAACATCTCTCTCTGTAGGCTCCAACCTACAAACGCAGCCAATTCAACAGTACTCCCTTAAATAGTAATTACACACCTGTAAATGAGGTCTGGGTTTTAGACAGTGATATCCATATGGAAAACAAAGTCATATGGAGTGCTACCACAGACTTCAGAATGAACAAATAACTTACTGTCTGGCAGTTTGCATCTTCTAAATATCTCCATGAGCTCATCCACTTGAACAAAGGGACCCTGATTTGTTAAAAAAAGAAAAAAAAATTAGAAGATTATTTTCAATAAAGCGATACACACTATGCTTCTGTCAAAACAGAATGTCTTCTACAACTTTTGGAATTTTACAGCATTCATTAAAACAAACCTGAAAACAAACAGGAGGTGGCAGGAGCTTCATGAGAACTACAGCTGCTGGTGGAACAGGAAATACACCACCTGGGACGGGATGCAAACCTGGGGCTGTGGGAAGAAAAACACTGTGAAGCCAGTGCAAGACAGCTAGACTCGAATTGCTGTGGCAGCATTGCCACCTGATGCAAATAATTACTGCCCTGTCACTTTTGCCTCTAATTACATATAGTTTAGTCAGTGATTTGAAGTCTATAAGCAGTGTAACAGCTTATTACCACTTACCAGATCTCAAACTACTTGTACTTATTTCCATGTGACCTTAGTAATTAAAACATACATGCCTTTAGCAACCCAATTAAGTAACAGCCTAATATTTAAGTGCATGTTTAGGTGACTGAAGAGTAGGGAAGTCCCTGTGATCAGCTTTGCTGAACTCACAGCTTAATAACTTGCCGTCAGGTGAAACAGAACCACTTCCCGGTGAGGCTCTGACTTACGTGCTAAGTGTCTGGGCTGAAATGGAATCATCTGTTGAGTGTCGGGTTTGGGGTACTCAGGTTTTCTGTCTACTTCGTCTTTGAGAACAGGCACGATGGAAGGTGCAACCACAGGGTCGGGAATGATGGCCGCCAGCTTGGCGCGGGAGACGTCCTGCGAAAGCCAGAGAGAGCACTGAGCGCGGCGGGTATCGCCTGCCCTGCTTCAGTTACACAACAAAACACCTCTCTCCTCGCCTCGTCATCGTTATAATTTCCAATGTCCACTTGTGTGTTTTCATCAAACATTTTAGTCCTACAGTGTCCCAGCTGGGAGTGGAAACACTCGGTTTTGTTATCCAATAGGACCGCACCTGGCAGTTTTGACCATTAGGCCTTCACAACTATTGTTTCTCCCTCATTTCATTCCCTCGACTGCTTTAGCTGGAGGAGAAAGCCAGCATAAGGCAGTCAGCGGGCACGAAAAGCCTCAGTTCGAATAGGATTATATTTTGGCAGCCCAAGGGCTGACTCACGTTGGGTGACACCACCTCCCCTGCATCTGTCAAGACATCCTCTCTTGTAGCACGCCTGGAACTTCAAATTAACCTTGTCCCGACTGCATTAAAAGCATTCAGTGGCTCAACGTGACCCTTATTTCCAGCCATCAGATTATTTTACAACTGTGGGAAGACCCAACATCTCTTAGCTTAGCTTCGCTAACTTTGATGGCTTCTTTATTTTTCAAAAATGACTTTTCTCTGTAAGAAACAAATGTCAGCCGAGGCACTATTTTTGAGACGCGAATCAACAATTCATGCAAATGGGAACCAGCAGTTCCTCCAGCAGAGCTCTTTCTGCTTCCCTGGCTTAAAACTAACAATAAAATCAACATTTTATTCTGTTCTAATGGTTTTCCAAAAACATTACGGCCTTCACATGACTAAACCAGTCATTAAAATACATATGGTCAGAAATGAGATAAGAAACCACCAGATACGGGTGTCTGGCCTAGGCCTTGAATCCCGAATCGCAGCAGCAAAGCACTTGAAGCACAATAAACCACTGAAAACAAGCAGGCATCTCCCTAGATGGTGACTCTCCCGAGCTGTTTGCAGCAGCCACGTGCCACAGAAATGACCCGACTCCACAAACCACCCAAAAAGCTGTGGTTTTGAAGCAGCTGAGGTTCAGGTCTGCGGCGGAGGCCCGCAGCCGGGTGGTGAGGGCATCAACACACGGGCCTTCCCGTGGGCTGAGGAGAGGAAAATGCAAATGTGGGAAGTTGAAGCTGAGGGTCATGTTCCTCCCTCCCCTCTGCCCTTGGCCCACAACGCCTGGTACTTTGCTGCCAAGCAAGACCAGGAGGAGGTGGCACACCAGGCCTGTTCTGCCTGCTTGTCTATCAAGGGAGAAAGTGTAAGACAAGTCCTAAACAAGGAATTGCTTAAGTTTGCTAGAACTGAAAAGAATAACGGTAAAATTAAGTGTTTTTATCCACTCACCTTATAACCAAGAGCCTTCAGTTCGCTGGCAGAGCAAGGGTACAAGTCCATGAACTTATACCTGTCTACCAGCAGAGCTGTCTCTTTACCCTCATATTCTTCCTTGAATGCCGTAAACCTCCGTTTTTCAACTTTCAGTATACTAGCTAGATCACCAATGTTGCTTTCAAAAGCTAAAAACCGAGCCCAGATTTCCCTGTAAAAGAAGAGATAAACAGTTAGTTGTTGGAGGAGGAGAAGTACTGATCACGCTGCAAACAAAGAACACCCAAAAAGAGAGATTCAAAGGAGGTATCTGGGAACACAGATTACTATAATTTATTTTAAATGCATCTATAAAGTGCGTTGCCTTCCCAGTGCCTGACATATATTTCTGTAAAAGCTTTTGATCTAGTGGATTAAAAAGGACTTTATGAAAAGGAAAGGATTGCTGGAGCAAAGGACTTCAGCATTTGAGGTAAGCTTTTACCATCAACATAAGACACACAAGTAGACTCTTCCCACTGCACAGAATTTCACTCTGATCCTAATATGTGAAGGACTTGTCAGCAGAGATTATGACTGAGTTCATCTGCCCAGACTAGCATATTCTAGGGAGCAAGAGCAACACCCTGTAACACAACAGGCAGCACTTCAGAATTGCATATAGCCACACATATATATATATATAGTTAGTGCTTATTTCTCTGTGGAAAATCTCATATATAACTTAAGTAACATCTGACCGTATTTCTGGACTTGATTCAACTTTCATTTTAGCTTTGGAGTCCACCTTTGAAGGTTCTGCTTTTAAATTCTTGGGTTTTTTCACTTTTAAAATGGTCATAGAAATATTTCTCACGAAAGATGAGAGCTGAAGTGCAGAATGAAGGTGCACAGCAGCACCATGTTCCATTTCTTCGGTTTGATTCCCCTGTCTACCAGAATAATAACGGTGAACACTTGGACCACAAAGGCTTTGGGAAGCATTTTTTCAGAGACATAAATTTAAAAAGTAGTAACGAAAATGTGACGGTGAAGGGTTAATCCAAATCTTTTCTGGTTCTTTCACTATTTTCTTTTCACTTGGCTGGGAGGTGTTCAGCATTCTCCTCCATAAATTCCTGACTCACTTTCTCTAGTATAAAGCTCCTGAAAGATGTTCTCCACCCCCTCTCCCCATCTATCGTCAGCAACACGTGGCTGGCAAGGGATACGTGTCATTAGTCCTGCCACCTGCCCAAACCCTTGAATCCTCACTGGGCAGGAGGATTTCACACTCTGTCCTCAACAATCCTGCATCAATGAGGTTTTAAAATCAACAAATTAATGAATTTCACCACAAGTGGAATAGGGACTTTCACAAATCTGTCACAGTCGTTGCTATTTTAGACAGCACGACGAGGGGAAGGAACATCTGTATCTATTTTTGCCCTGCTGCTTGTTTTTCTCATTTCTTTGGGATGTTTGTAGCTGCAAGGGGTAATGTATCTTTTTTAGTGCAGTGAAAGTGTTTTTGCAGACATACCCAGATTTCTCAGGTGGAAGGCTCCCTGAAGTTAAAACACGTTCAAACAAAACTCTTGTATTATTGTCCTCTTTAAAAATAGAAAGAAAAAAGAAAAATCACACTGAGTAAAATATAATAAAGACAATTTTTAAATATTTTCCATTCAAAGAAACGTGTACATTGAATTAAATAGAAGGCTGACATTCTGACACCTGGATTTGAATTTCAGTAAAGCAGAAGAAAAATCTGAACGCCTGCATAAAACTTTACTAATGTTAAATTCTACTGTGAATTTGTTATTTGAAAGTCTATTTTTGTTGATAGCAACAAACTGATCCTAATACGGGTTCTTTTACAACAGTGCAGCTATTGCCTGGCATCTCTACAGGATCTCTGTTTTTCCACTTTCTTTAATTATCACAACAGCGTAAATCTCTCTGTTTACAGCTCACTGGGGGAGAAAAAAAAAAGCTCAGAATCTGTTCAAACGTTCACAGAGTCTGCAAAAAAGGTACTGCAATCTGACAGGAGAGATTCATGTGCCTGGTGCCTGCAGCCCACACTGGGAGGTTCGGAAGATGCAGCAGCAGTTACCTGCAACCACCAGCTGCATGGGGGCTGGCTCACAAATTTGAGCTGGCAATCATAATAAAATCCAGACTCTGTTACACCTCGGTGTTATTGTGCTACAAACACCAAGGTTGACTACTGAAATGTGAAGAAATACCTGAAAAAATCTGAAAAACCTATTGAGTACCTGGCAGACAGGACTACGCAGGAGAAGAACCTGGGATGAACTGCTCCTCTCCCTCTTCTCTAACTCCCCACGAAACAGACCAGGAGAGTTCCACACAGAGCTCTCTCTCAGCCCCTGCTCCCCACAGCAGCTCAGGTTTCTTTTCACATATTAACTCCTGCCTCAGGGGAATCTCACACAGAGACCTTCCACCACCACCTCCTGCCCGGGGCTCCCCTCAGATGGGGGGCAGCCTGCCCTGCCCCTGCCCTGCTCCTCACTTTGCAAACGGGCTCCCCAGCGACTTCCGAGCAGGGACAACATGCACAATATTGCTTTTGTAACCTGCTTGTCTTATCTATTTGGGGGGAGAGAGTTTAAATTAATTCTAGTAGAGACCAACTAATCCATCACTCCTCTCCTGCTGATTTCAACGATCAATTTATTGATCGTTTTCCTCAGGATTTAGGTTTCTCAGTGTTCTCCCCACCGTTCCTGGCAAAGGCTGTAAAACTGCTGTAACACAAGCGAGTGGCAATTTGGAAAGTTCACTCTCCTCTACTCAGTAGAATCTAGAGCTAATGTCAATGCACTTCTGGAACTTCAGAAAGGACAAAACAGCAGGGTTGGGGTGTTTTTACAAATTAATTGCTGAGTTTTATGAAAGGGTTTCATTGCTCTCCAAGAAGAACTAAACCTAAAATATAAAAAACTTGTCCTGACCCTAAACTCCCAGAGAAGGCAATTAATGCTTCATTAGACCTCTCCAAGGTTAAAGCTTACCATTAAGGTGAGAAAGGTAGTCGATATATGCCAGTACATATTCTGGAATGTCCCCATATTTTTTCAGCCCTAGTTCAAAAATCTTGAAGGCCACAGATTTATCCTGCAAATATTAAAAAAACCCCAAACAGTTATTAGTTTCAGTGAGTTACACACCCTCCTGACACTAGTATCAGACTGAGCATCTCTGCTTACCTTACTACAATAATACTCCATTAAAGCTGCTGTAACATAGACGTGATGGCGGGTCCGGGCATCTTCTCTTGCTTTCTTAAATATCATTCTTCCAGATTTTATGCCTTCTGCTCGCCTTGCAAATTTCATATATTGGATATAAACCTAAGGTGCATATTAATATTTATATAGTATCAGTACTAACAAAGAATACTAGGGTATATTAAGTTTTTCACTATATCTGAAATAATCTTTACTCACAAAATACAGCTAATAAGTCATAATAGGAACAAGATTATGCTGTGCTTTATGTCATTTTGCTAGAAATACTGAAGCAAGGCTTTTTATATTCATTTCTTTAAAAATGGAATATACCTAAGGCTGATCTCCTGAAATGCCAATAGTTAAAATACAGATTTTTCAAGGCAGGGGAAGTAAATAGATGAATGTCATTTACGTAAGCTGGTGTCTTCAGAGAACTAGAGGCTTATTGTAAAAATGTAACTTCCCAATAAGGTTAAGACATCCATAAGGCTAAAGAACAATCAAAAGGCCTGATGAAGCATTTTACTGTATGTTATACAAACCAAGATACAAATCATCCTGTCTGCAAATACTTATACCCGATCAAGTAAATAACGAATGTGCTATTTAATTCAGTGGCTAATTTGTGATTTGCATTTCTTTGGAATTTAACTTTCCTCCGCTCTGAATTAGATCACAA
Source organism: Scolopax mira (assembly GCA_004320125.1). Lineage (NCBI taxonomy): Eukaryota > Metazoa > Chordata > Aves > Charadriiformes > Scolopacidae > Scolopax > Scolopax mira. Next base: position 107,173 of record BJBW01005068.1, read on the forward strand.
TTAACAGCATTCCTCAAACAGGGGGAGCTGGTATGTGGGAATGTATTTGGGAAGCATTATAATCTGTGTTTAAAGAATACAGCGTGTCAGTAAATGGATACCTTTCCTCTGGCACTGACCTATTGTTTAATTTTAGGTCTCAGACCTTCTTTTTCTTTCTCATGCTGTGTTGTGTCTATTTATAAACTAAATAACTTTTTGAGGGCAGGCTACTTCTTACAGCATTTGTTCAGTACCAACACAGCTGGCACTACAGACAATGCTGTTCACTATATAAATTAAACAGAGGTACTGCACTACTCTTTGATACTTACGTGATGCATTACAAATTTATTTGCAAACTACATGTACACAGGATGGTGTATTTCTCTGTAGGGAGAACAATGGGCAAAAACAACACACTTTTAATCAGTTAAGGGGAGGCAAAATGAATTTTTGGTTGAGCCAACAAAACATACACCAATTCTTAGGAGCTGCGTCATGAAATCTTTAGTATCTTGTAACTTCATCACTTGTTTTAAGAGACTTTCCCAAGTGCACATGACTTGGTGTATCTAAGTGGATTAAAGGCTATAATTATCAACCTTGCTGAAATTTTAACCTAATTCTGTCATCTCAGTGCTCCACCTGGTCAGTCATCCCTGTGACCCAATGAAGTCCTGTCAGCACTTCCCCACTGGTTGGGTGCACCCAGGTGACTACCCACGCGCACGCGGAACAACTCAATACTAAGGATCCTCTTACCAAAGTGGGATCAATGTCTTCAATAGCCAGGAGTCGGTTATATATGTTGTGTACTTTCTCATACTTCATTCGGCTCTAAGTAAACAAAAAGGAAGCACAGGCTGCTTGGTAACACTACTACAAATCACCAGTGAGAATGCAAAAGTCAGTCTGACGAAAAAACCTAAAATTCTTGTTTCCTTTTTTCCCCCAGTTGAACACTTTATATATCTGCCCCTTTAATCAGATGAATTTTTTGTCTTGTGCAGTCATTTCTTTACTTCCCACATTAATTTCTCAGTAGTGCTTATGTACATGCTTTTCAAGAGTCTCTGAAGTCTTTTTTCTAATTTAGCAATATTGTGGCAGAACTGCCACTGTAGGTGTTTGGGATAAGAGCACTGTTTCCTTTACCTCTGTCTGGAAGAAATGTGCAGACAGCTGGGAAAACCACCTTTGTCACTCTCTAACCTACACCCTTCTAATAATCCTTTCTGTTCCCTGCCAGCTGCAGCCCTCCAAGTGCATTGTGCAACCCTCATGTAAATAGCCAGAATGCTTAGGATACAAGAAACTGTGCTCAAAGCCAAGGAAGTTTTTTTTCTTTTAAGGGCAAAGGGTTTGTTTTGGTTTTTTTTTCTTCCTGCAAAGACTCTTCCATATTGTGGTAAGTTGGCAAAATATATCCTGCAGCAAACTCCACAGCCCCTGTCTGATCAGTAGGAAATGGCCTTGATTCCTGATGGTTCAGGTGCCAACTCATTAGGGAGGCCGTGCAACATTGTGGTAGCCTGGGTAAAGGGATTTCTCGAGAAAGCTGCAGTGCAGGGTGCCTCCCATCTTCCCTCACAGCCATGCACATACAAACACTAAACCCCCAAAATTTAGATAGGAAATGTATTCTTTATCCCCATATTAAAAGGAAAGAAGCCGATGCTCTGGTAAATGTAAACTTATCAGACTTTCAGCTTCACAGTAATTTGAAAAATAGAATCAATATGTAAGTGGAAAGACAGTAGATCTTAAAAAAAAAATAATTAAGTCATATTATGAGCTTTTCCTCTCCATTTTGTCAGCTCAGTCTCAGAAACATGGAATGATGTTAAGGCTAGAAGAATCGGTACATTAATTCTACAGAATTCTGTGTATTCAGTATGGTTCAAATAAATTACGTTATTGATGGGAGATGTCTTTGGGTTTTAATGTCAGTACATCACTGGTTTTGCTCACCTCTTCATAATCTGCATATGCAAAATAAAGAAGCATATTCTTCTTTAATAAAGTGCTGATCGCTCTTTCATAAATATTAGCAGCCTCATCACTGAAAAGTTTAGCATTGTTCATGTCCTGTTATAAAATAAGTACGATCATTTAATTGTTCAGCATCTGTGACAATGAAGGCCAATCTATGGAATATCTTGTGTGTGTGAAAAGTCCCAGTGAACTTCCATGCAGTGCTCCAATAAAGATATAATTGCCTCCCCAATACTTAAGGAATCACAAGATTAGGCAAAAAAAACCCACCCCAGACCTAAAACTGCCCAACGCCAAAATAGTATGCAATTATTTTTATTTTTCAAAACAGTCCCCATTTTAAAATTCTGACCATGACACAACTTATGGTGCTAATTATTTTTCACACACCCCCCCTAGTTTTTAAGTATTTGAGTAAAAATTAACAGTACACCACGTCAATGCAGTGAAATAGGAAAGAAAACTGATGGCGATGTGCTTACCCCTTTTTCAGCTAGCAGTTTACTAGATTGCTCGAGGTACTGTGCAGCTTCATACCAGATATCTGGGTGATGGCCCAGAACCAAAAGGCATTGCTCGTAGGCAAACATAACTGGGGGGAAAAATGCAAGAAATACTCCTTGTATATTATCGTGGAAATGGTACCGTCTCACACAATGGAAGGATGAAATAAAAAACTGGGCAAATAAATTGGGCAATATTAACACCAATTGGCTTTGAATACAACGATCACTATGGCAGTTCTTTTATATTGCCAGGAACTTTATGAATCATAACCAGCAGCTGAAACCTGCCCCCTCCACAGAGGAAGAAACTTATTGAAGAACGTAAGCCATAAAATCAGGCTGTGACCCAGTGAAAGTTCAATGACACACAACTGTATCGCTGTCCCCCCAAAATCCAGGTATTACTTTCAGCTTGGCTCAAGCAAACACTCAAGAGTAGTTTAAATAAAACACCCCCACAATTCAAGACACTTGATTAACTTCTGCTACAGCATGATCCTTGAACACCGAATCACATCCTTACTTATGCTGGTGGTCGTCAGTGGAGCTAAGAAATACAATTCTCACATCCTAGCACGGTATCTAATTACCTCTTTTTGTTATGAGAGTTTGATCTTCTGTACGCAGAGGATTGCTCTTTTCCCACTGGATGTATTTCTTCCACATGTCTACCTGCTGAGCCTCTTGTGGGGTATTTTGGGGGGGGACAGAGGGAGCATTGCGGTCCAGACCTTTCATCACTGTCTCATACTCCTGAAGCAGAAGCAATGTTTTGAACACATTAAATGCTTGTTTTAGGTTATGCTTTAAAAAACTGATACAAATATTTTAGCACACTAACCTTATTAGTCTAACAAACACTTTTATTTGAAAATAAGAACGAAGTTTAACGCTAGTTTGTAGAATTAAATAGAACAAAGAAAAGTCAACAAAAGGTTGTACCTTTGCCACACGTCGTGCATTCATGTAATCTCTACTTCTGTCTTCAATCATCTTCTTAGCTAAGTGAATATTGATGCCCTGGAGAAGGGTGAAAAAAAGAACTGGGAATGTGCAATTTCACTGTGGAAATACTGAATCACATTTTATTCAGAAAGAGCCTCAAAGGGGATGCAAAAGTGAGCAAGAAGAACAAAGTTATTTTAAAATACTGATCCCCAAAGGTACTGTGTTTCTCCAAATAAATGTTTGTGAAGAACTTATTTATCAGAGAATAAACTGACTTCCAAAAATCAACTGACCTGAAGCACCTCAATATATTTTAATCTCTTACAGCTTTCCAAAATACAATGAACTTGACATAAACCTGCTGGGGGAAAAAGTGGAAAGAACGTATTTGTGATTTACACTTTTCCTTTTAAATCCTGGCCGGTGCCTCGTCAGTGACAGCTCCCTGACTTGCTGCTCTTCACCGGGGGAAGACTGAGACAGCACACGAGCAGTGCAGTTTTCTTGGAAAAGTAGCAACAGAGATCAATGTCAAAGTTCTGCCTTCTCTGTTCCTGAAGGAACTGAGAGCTTTTAAAGGAGGTTATATTCAGCACACACCCAGCCATACACACCAGCTGAGAGAGACCCGAGACCTGTCACTGCAGACAGTGACTCCCCTCCAGGACCACACACTGTGCTGCTGCTGAGCCAGACAGAACCCACACCTCAACATCAGCAACATAGGTCTGGTCATGGGGTCCCAGAACAAACAAAATCTCAGAGAATTGCTCTTATGGTAGATTAAACAACCGCCCTTTTGTTCATGCCTCTGTCAGGGTGAATTTTGCTGGTGTGGCTTGTGGGGACTTTGAGGATGGTGAGCAAAGCTTTCAGTCCTAATCCAGACAGGCACCCGGGCTGGGTACCAACTCACCACAGATCACAGAATGGTCTGGGTTGGAAAGTACCTTAAAGATCACCTAGTTCCAGTCCCCCCTGCCACCTCCCACTAGAGCAGGTTGCTCAAAGCCCCATCCAGCCTGGCTTTGAACACTTCCAGGGATGGGGCATCCACAGCTTCTCTGGGCAACCTGTTCCAGTGTCTCATCACCCTCACAGTGAAGAATTTATTCCTGATATCTAATCTAAATCTCCCCTCTTTCAGTTTAAAACCACTACCCCTTCTCCCATCACTACACCCCTTCATAGACTCCCTCCCCATCTCTCCTATAGACACAGAATGCTGTCTGGGCCAGACTGCATACAAAACCAGCAATGCCCCAGTTAACCCAGGACCAGACCAAAGCAGCAGCAATGTTCTCCCAGGATGCACTCCCAGCCTCATGAGATGCAGCCGTGCGTCTCTGTGAGCCAAAATTGTCACTTCTCTGTCTCACTGGGCGTCACAACTTTAGACTATGTGTGGATCCTGCTGACTGACAGGCTGATACTGCTACCCAGCAGCTACTGGTTGAACTAAATGGAAGTTTAAGAGTATTTTAACTGCAGCAAACAGTCAGTAACTTCTCATGCTGAGACCCGCACGTAATCTCTGTGTTGTTGGGCTACTTGATATGGGAATTGCTTTCCCCCTCAAAGAGCCCTTCTGGTGAGCAGCATGTCCCTCCCTGTGCCAGGACCCCCACACGCAGCAGCCCTTCCCCTCGAGGCCAGCCCAGCCAGAACAGGGTGTGCAGAAACCCATGTCCAAGCAGAGGACTGGCCCTTGGAGTCCAGCAGCTCTGAACAGCCTGAGGTACTGGGTTGTGTTACAGGCGTCAGCCAGAGCTGCCTCAACTAGAAGGAGATACAGATGAAATGTAGGACATTTTTCTGCTCCTGTTTTGACAGTCTCCCTACGTATTAAAGGAAGTAGTAGGAACCAGCAGTGACAGCCTTCATTTGCTCTGTGGGAGGAGAAGAGGAGGTTCACAGGGAAGTTGTACTGGGGATTTTCCTCTATGCAGGAGAAGGCATGTCACTGGGTATGTCCCCCAGTGCCAGCAGGCTCTCTGTGGTATCCCTGGTGAGTGACACAGGGATGAGCTGTTACAGCACACGCTCGTGGCCGTGGATGCCAGCAGGTACTTCCACTGGCTAAGCACAGTGGCCCTATTAGTGTCAGGTCACCGATCCCACAACTTGCATAATTAGCAATAAGGAAAGAGAAATTGTCCCTTCTTTCCCACCCAGTGCCCCCCTGCCCCACAGCACGCTGGCACCTGCAACCCCGGGAGCAAGTGGGACAAGGGAGAGGGCTGTATGAGCCCCCCTGCTTGATGGTGCTGAGCACAAAGGCATCTGCCCTCAGTTCTGCATTCCCACCTCTACTGATGGGGACAGGCTAACAAGCTGTTACCAAACATGTTTACAAATACACTGAAAAGGTGCAGCTACAAATTAGTGTGCAAGTCAACAAGCTGAGGGCATACTTGCTGAAGACACTGTGGCAGTAGACTCACCTGAATTGATGCTGTAATGGCGTCAGGTGAAGGATGGTGAGGAACATTTTAAATGTACTTGCGACCATATAACTTAATACTGTGAAGGAAGTCCAAACCACCACAGCTGAATGCCATTTTACCCTGTTCAACTCTAACTGAAAGGAGGGGAGTGCCTCCTTGGGGAAACAAGCCCTCATTACCAGCTGATCTGCTCTAGCTTCCATTAAATATATTGTCTGTCACTGACACCAGTGACTTCTAATTCAACAGCAATTCTTCCAGGTCAACTTTGTAATGGGCCAGTTAATGTATCCCACAGAAAGCCTTTAAAATAAAAAGTATTTATCACTCGGGTACCTGTACAGTTTTGCCACAGGTCTTTGTACATACTGCACACACAGATTGTGTTTATGCTACTAGTCATCTCTTTTACACATAATTATCTAGTTGATACAGTTTGGGAATCATACTTAATTAAAGATGTATTTTTTTTTTTTAATGTCACAAACAAATTTAATGGTCTTGATTACCTCTTCATATTTGTTATAATCTCTCCAGAGTTGTTCTATGTTTATCATTGGATTCACGCAACCACGCTGGTAAACCCTACGGACAGCTGTTATCCTCTGGTTTTCTGCATAAGATCCTACTGCTTCTCTAAATAGTGGGGAGAGAGATTAACGTCAGCTATTACAGATTAGAACTGGTATGAACATCAATATTACATTATCTGAGTTTAAAAAAATTCTCTTAAAGGTACTTACACGCCCTTCAAAAAATTGATGTAATCCACCCAGATCTATGTGAGAAAAAATATTACATATAATGAAACCAATATTTATTTGTACTTCTTATAAAATAAGAAATTACATGTTGGGGTTTTTTTAATAAAAAAACATACCTGGTATGACATGATTTCCATGCCAATCTTATCCAGAGCAAAATCATATGCCTGAGCCATTTTTTCTCTGAGGAAAAAAAAACAAACCACAAAGACCAAAGAGCAAGTCTTTAGTATTAAAAAAATTCTTTATTTAAGAGTATTCTTTTGTGCAGCAAATTCTAGACATTGAGGTATGGAAAGCATCATTCAGCAGTTGAGAGTAAAAACTGTCATTCAGATAGCTTTAAATTCTGCATTTAGGGTTTTGTTTGTTTTATTTTTAAGCAAATTATTTAAATTTATTAGTGGCAATCTAGTACACTAACAGTTCCCAAGACACTCCCCTCCTTAAGTAAGTAGAAATTCACATGGACAATGTGTGCTGGAGGTTGAGAAAATAGAAAACAACTGCTCTCTACATCTTTTTTAGCTGACAGATATACCCATGGTTTCTTTTTTCCCCCCTGAGAATTCCCAAAAACTTGTTGTAATTCTCCAGGAACACCAAAAGTGTGGGCAATTTGGAGTAGCTCCCCTGTGTGGAAACCAGCCAAAATCTTTCACATGAGTTCTTATTATGTGAAAGATAAGAACCCCTCCCAAATTCAAAGTGTTTCCCCCCAAATTTTAAATGTTCACAGAATATCTCCTTGGTCATGTTTCAATGAAAACAGCTTTTACTCTTTCCCACTTTTCTCCCGGTTTCTTTTACTCAAATATTTACCTTACTACCTCCTTTACCATATTAAGAGGAAAAATAAAGGAATGTTAAATGAGAGGAAAATGGGGCTGATACTTTTAAAAATTGTTTTTAAATAGTCTTGTAAAAATAAATTCTAAAAATCTGGGGTTTTTTTCTGTTAATGCATTAGTTATCTTGACAGTTATAATACAAATTATGGTGGGCTGTGAAAGAAACAGTTTATAGATGCTGAAAGGTACTGATAGTTTTTGAAACCTCAAGCAGGAAGAAAACTATTAAACTCAGTCTGCAGGATGAGACTGAGCAAGCACAATGTAGTAAATTAAAAGGGATGGAGATTAATGCATCCCAAAATAATGTCACCCTGATTTTTATGCTTTTTTATGCCTTCAGAAACTTTCTCTAATTACTGAACTATTTACTACTGCTAGTCAAATACAGTACCCTCAGCTGGAATCAATGCTCAATTTTTTTTGAATTCTCTAAACAGGGCACTAAGGGGGAGGACAGCAAAAAGTCCCGACCGAGGAAAGAAATGTGTGAATTATGAGGAAGAAATACATCAGCTACTCCCCGGCTCTTTCCCACCTTGTTATATGGATCCAGACTAAGGAAGCAATTTTACCCAACAGACTCAATTAAAGAAACTTTAAAGAAAACGTTTTCTAAATGCAGATTACATGTTATCCTCCCAACACTCTACCAGAAGATCCCCAAGCAGGTTTGCCACACAGGTTCCTCCCCACACCTTAGTCAAAAATCAGGAAGAGTAGAGTAATTCAGAGCAACTCTGTTAACTTACTTGTAACTAGGTAGCTTCCCCTTGGTTTCTCGTACATAGGAAAGGTAACATTTCCATAAATCAATGTGTAAAACCTTCATAAGGCATCGCTGAAATAACTGTTTAATACATCAAGAAGACGTGATCAGGATTCCAGATAGAGAAAGTAGGTTTCTACTTTTAAAGCTACACAGTATGAATTAAAATAATCTTTGTAATTATGATCGAGATTTGTAAGAAAGAATAAGATAAACAACTCATTGTTTGGACTAAAGCATCTCCATGGGAACTGGAGAGAATGAAGCAGAGAAATTCCTCTGCACACTTCACTGATTACACAGCTTGGTCACAACAACAAATCAACTTTAGTGATACTTCTTATCTGTGTTTTTGAATAGCGTGGTCAATGAAGCTATAGTTCTGTTCAATCTGCTTTAGCCTTATCACGAGATACTTGTTCTTGCTATAGAGATATATTACATATATTGATAGGACTCACCTTTTCCACTTTGTCATAATTTTTTGCTTTAATCTATAGGGAAGCAGAAAAAAACAAATCACTTAAGAAACTATTTTAGAATAGTAGGAATATATTCTTCATACAATACTATAACATTTCAGTTTGTACTTTGGCTGCCTAAACTAATTACATTGTAATACCACATATTGTTGCAAAAATATAAGTAAACATACAAAAATCATGTACTTCACTTAGATTTTTCAAAATTAGGTTTTTAAATATATACTTTTTTTAATTTTTCACTTCCACTAGGGCCAAAATTTAGGTATCAATAAGTAAAGTTGCTCTCCTGTGCTCTGGTTTGGAGACCCAGACAGCCTCTTATTTCAAGGTACTCTGTTGCCTTCAGTGCATATATTGGCCTAAGTACCAAAGCCTATAGATCAGGATTTAATAAATTAACAGCAAAATACCATATTTACAAAACTAATAGGCTAATAAGCGTATTATATTTGAATATGTATTTCTCAAAGTACACTTTGCTATAATATGCTGATGCTGAATAAGGGAATAACAAACGAGAGAGAACCTGGTTTTGGATGGGTGCCCACAGCCCTGGTGCTCCCTTCCAGGAAAGGCCAAACCCCGCTCACACCTCAGCACTCGTTTCATTCACGCAACGCACACACACACCACAAGGGTCAAACCTAGTCTTGAAGGAACAGGTTGCCTGCCTTTCAGACAGGACAAAGAAAAGCACGAGACAACGTAGAGGAGAGACTGGCATCTTTGGTGTATTTATTAGCTCTAGTTGCATTAACACAGTTGGCAACCTACAGACAACATGGAAAATCTACACCACCTCCAGAAAATGCTTATCGGCGTTGAAATAAAGAACCTTTAACAAAATCAGGATTTTTTTATGCTATATTGCACTTTTAAAAGCATCAAAACTCCCTCTTAAATTTCATTTTTTCTTTACTTTGGTGATTCACAGCTTTTATTTTGGTGTGAAACACCAGAGCCCCAGGAGCAGCTCTGGAAGCCTTTCCTTTTCCCCAAGGAGCACAGCAGTAGAAAGCACACAGCACCCTTTTGCAGCAGGTACTAATTGTATCATTTTTATACCATTCCCATTCTAAAGCACAGAAGAATTTTTAATGGAACCATTAGGAAACACCGACTCATCTGCAGGAGGCCTAAAATAAATATGTCCTGTACTGCACCATGCACAGCTATTCTGCTGGTTCCCGAGTTTTCATACTCCTGCAACTCCTGCCCGGCCTCCAAGAGCTCTAATGGAGCATCCCCGTTTCTCTCACTCCTGAACAAGCTCAATTGAAAACAAGAGAATTCAAACAAGTTTTGCAGAAAAATTTCAATGGCGCACACGGCAGACAGACCGGCCCCTTGTGTCTGCCTGGCTGTCGAACTGGAGCAGTACCCTGCCCAGGGTGAAAAGATTTCACAAAATCCAGGTTGGCACAAAGTCAAGCCTAATTATGTCTTGCACATGTGATTTTCACACAGTCTTTACTGTTCAGCTGATAGACAGGTGACCAGAGAAATAACCGATTGCAGAAATAGCAATGCTGTGAAACACCGTTTAACTAAAATTGGGGGGTGGCAGGTCCGTGCTACCAGGAGCACCTCTAAGCCCTGGGGAAGGCCTGCAGAGCCAGCACACCCTCAGCTACGGGTACAGAGCCCACGGACACTTTCTCACAGCTTTTCTTGGAGTAAAGCACGATCTTTTAACCCTTAAAAAGCACTTACAATAACTGTAGCATTGTTTAGACAGAAGTCTCTTGTGGACACAAGGTAAGGAGTCTGATACTGCCCTATTTCCAGTTGAAGTAACTTCTTATATTTTAATTTTCTCCTCCATTGTAAATCCAAAAAAAGACATCTCCCTTTTTGACTTCATCCTTTTTTGACAGTAACTTTACAGGTTCCTCAGTAGTACTTAGAATAAGACAAAAAAGACGCAACTCCCACTAAAGAGCATGTAGTCTACACCTCCCACTCCCTGCAAACTCCTTTTATCCTTGGTCACCAAGTGGAAAAAAAAAACAAACAAATTTTGGGTTGTGTGTCTAGCGCAGAGCACAGTTGCCTGCACTTTTTTTTCCTCTTGTACTTAAGTAGAATATTCAGTAAGATAAGCAGAAGCTTTTTTTTTCTTTTTTTATAAAAAAAAAAGAAAAAAAAAAGAAGAGTGAATCCCCCCCAGGGGATAGATGGAGCTCTCTGCCTGCTGAGCACATCTCTCTGCCCCTTGGCACCCAAGAGCCCAATGACTACTATTACTCAGCATAAGTGACCCAGACCGACCTCAGTAATTGTACACAGCATCAGGTAGGTGCACAGTAATCCCACTTAATTGTTTATTAGAGCAACTTTATTAGCACCTGGCAGCACTGTCACCAAGCAACATCAAAAGACGGAGCACAAGGAGTACCTATCAATTAGACTACATGCACTTCCAATGGCCAAACAGCTTGAAAAGTAAAATATTTTGCTAAGAAAAAAAGCTGTATTCTTTATTTGTGTATGTTATGACTCAAAGAATAATTATTTTGTACATGAATTATCAGATACTCAAAAAGCTGCTGGCCACATCTGGACTTCAAGTCAGCACTATATATTTTTTAAATCCACAAAAGTGGTTTGATACCAATATCCAAAAATTCAGAAATCTTGGTACCAATGATGTTAGGAGGATGGACATGGGCAGGACTTGTTACAAATAAAGAAAAGGCGATACTGGCCAATGCTTACTGGGTCTCTCTCACTGGAAAGTTTTCACCAAGCCCACAGAGCCAGAGTGAAGAGCAGCTCATTCACCTGCAGGAATTTGTTTGCATTTCTTGGCTCCCAAGCAAACATCCTGGCAGGGACACCACAGGGAAAGGAAAGTCTCATCACCAGAGAGGGCACACACTGCCTCCAGGACCCACCGCCACACATTTCTGTTACATTTCTTGTTTTTCCTATTACAGACACAGGAACAGGCAGTGATGAGATGGCGACAAGCGTTAAAGGGTTGACGTTAATACTGTATTTTTGTTCTTAAAGACAAACATAACAAAGTGATTATCCTTCAATTTCTAAAGTATTCCTATTCTGATTGCTTTAATTCAAGAGGTAGGTGTTACCCACATGGAGGCTAACACACAGCTTCTCCACCACAAATCCACCACCTACAGAATGAGTTTAGGCATATTGTTCTTGCAAGGTAAAATTGGTATTTACGAACATGCCTCCACCTAGTCTGACCAGCTACACTTAGATGTTCCTATAGTAAAACACATCTGACCTTGTTTTCCTCTGCCTACGACAGTGATAAATTCCACCCGTTTTGCTGAAAGAGTAATTTTAAATCTGACGCTCCAATAAGAAATTTAAGTCACTACTGTATTTGGCTTTATACGAGTGGAATTCATAATAGCAGGGTTACATCTCTTCCCAGAATACACAGTGTGTGTCCCAATAAAGAGCTTCACAAACATTCAAGGGCAAAATTTAATCCATAAATTACATTGCACTTTGCCCTTTTAATAGCCTCCTTAAAAGGCATATGTGTCATTTATGATTATGCAAGGCAAGTGATTTTATTATTCTAGAGACTTAAGACTACTTGTACTTGTCAGGCAACATATAACACAAGTCTAAAAAGTGTCCTAGTTTTATTTCAACCTTTTTGGTGTATTTGGTTTCAATCACACTTCTAAGGAAGCATGGTTATTACATGGTACTTAAGGATCAGCATGGCTTTTTCTACTATCTATATCTATATTCAACTAATCTTTTTCAATGGTTATTTTACAAAGAAAAGAAAATATTTTCTCATGCATAAAACCTTATCCACTGCCTCCAGATGACCCCCCTTGGTGAGGTAGATCCTCTTGCCCTCTCCTCTACCCACCACTCCTGCACTGCTCTCCAACAATTTTTGGAACTTTTTTTGGAAGAAGGACCTGAAGAGAGACACCAGGTGCCACTGGCAGACTGCACCAGCTGATGAGGGACAGGTTGGGAGAGGAGAAAACACCACAGCAGCACCAGCCTTAACTTTCTAAGGATTTAGTTCATAGCAGCTGGTGTTTTTAGAACTACTGTTTCCTAAAATCTGTTTTTGCCATAAATACTACCATGCATGCAACATCTTTAATTTTTATTTAAAAAAAACCAAACAGCCAGAGCATACATGTATGTATTTGGAAGTACTGCTTTTGTTTATCAACTGTGGTAAAGACTTGCATTCATTCACACAGTTAGATGACTAGGTATTAGATAACTAAAATGTTAGCATTTTTAAAATAAAATCAGAGCACACAAAGTTTATTATCATTGAATCCATTTGCCTTTTTTTTTTTTTTTTAACATGTTGTTTGTTAAGGTAAATGGTAAACTGCCTACTGTCAAGCCCAGTGGGGTGTTATTTGGGTCTCTACTAGTATAGAACTGTAGGTGTAATAAAAAACATTCACATTTCTCTACCTGTTTCCAAAATATAGACTAGGTCTGGCTGGAGAGATGTTCCCACTTTATTGGCAGAATAAATACTGCTTGGACCATAGCAATTCAAACTTTTCAGACTGCCTCAAAGAAACGTACTCTTTGAAAGGATGAAGCAAGTGCAACATGCTAATTCATTCTTCCATCTTTTGCACATTCAGCCTTTTGCTATTTGCTGAGGTTTCTGGTCACTGACTAATTGCATGAGCACTTAACGTGACAAATTTGTTTTTCTACAGGTCAAATAACAGCAATTACAAACCAAGCTCTGTTCCAGTACATGAAAGACAGGTGAAACGCAGGACTAACACTGCGCTCGCATGTGGTTATTATATTAAGCCAAGAAGGCAGGATTATAACTACCTAGGTAATCTGATGTAAAATTTCTCTTCTCTATGCTGAACAAAGCACATATTTCATTTGTGCAACATATTCCAAGGCTAAACCAACGAAAAGCTTTATTTAAAAACACTAGCATGTAATTGCAGGTGTAATTTCTGTAATATAGAATTTGACTGCGATTTGTACCAGATAAGGATTGAGTGACTTGGTATTTCTGCAGTCTTCATTTGGAGTTTTAATATTCCTTGTGAAAATACAGCCTTTATCTTGCTATTAGCAAAGACTGCAAGGAAGACCTATAGTACATCTAGTAAGGGAAAACTGATTTTCTCAAAATATAGTAAGATGACATTCTAAGTATTTTCATTCAGTATGGTGTAATTTTTCACATGGCTGTCTCAATTTCAAAGCATGCCATAAAATGGCATGGTTTGAAAAGTTCCTTAAAATTATTCTAAATTAAATGCCTGCAACTACTATGACATGTATTATCTCTAGAGCTTCCACAAGCATAAAATCAAAATTTAAGTCATGTTGTCTCTACTGGATCTATCACTTCACAAACAGTCTCCTTACAGGGTGCAGTCACAGCTGCCATATAGATACCTAAAATATAGAGCCAAACCCCACCATTTTCGATTCCTGATGACAATCATCATTTAGGTTTCACAGTTGTTTCCTGATAAACAAAATAGTGGCCTATTATGTACACTATCATGTATTTATATTTAGACATACTTTGAATTTGCTCACAGTATTTAAGAATAAATTAACTTTTCAGTAACTAAGACTATTCTTTGAGCTAATGAAGAAGACCTGGAATTCTGCAAACCAAATAACCAGTTAATATCCTACATATATAAATGACAACAGGCACTTACTGGGCAGCTAGTGAAAAATGTTATAGCAAAGTTAAGGACCACATCACCATTTCCTGCAAAAGGCAGCCCTGTCTACAAGAAAAGCAATCACTAGTAAATAAAGGGCAAAATTTTTCGTAAGGAGCCAAGTTGCAGCTGGAGCTTGGGACAAGACAGTGGCACAGCTAGAGAGGGTTGCTGCACAAATAACCCCTAATATGCAAGGTTGCTCCTCACTCTTTAACTTCTTGAAAATTATCCATGGCTCATGATCCCAATAGCTTTCAGGAACAATTAACCAAAGCAACATTAGGTTAACACACTCTACTAACTTTTCTCCTCTCAGAGGCAGCAGCCTAGAGAGATCTCTGCATGAACATCTTCACCATCTGACTAAATGTTAAAAAAAAAAATAGGCATGACTGAAGAGTTGAAAAGACTATTTCCAAAAATGTGGGCATAAAACTAGATTTATCTGGAGACTCAGGAAAAGGAGAAACCCAGGTGTGCCTGCCAAAGGGCTGAGATGAAGCAGCTCAGAAGTCTTCAGAAAAAAGGGCAAATGAAGAAATTATGAAATGCTACTCTGAAGACAGTAAAATATGCCTCAGCTGAAATGGAGTTAAATCAGTCTTAATCAGAAAAGCTCTGAAAACAAGTAATTACTAATTAAAAAAAAAATCTGCAATTGGAAGACAGCTTTGCCTTTAATCTATTAGACTAAAAATACCAATACCTTTAATTTTCAGATGCATCAGGAAAGAAATAAATCCAGAAGAATACATTAATATATGTGTAGGCATCAGGAAACTGCGTTCTGTAAGTGCAGTAATACAAGGACTGAGAATCTGGACAACCTTGCTGAACAAGCTCACAGTAAATGGGCCAATCTAGAAGTGAATAAAGATTAATGCATCACAGTAAAGAAACTTAACTTTACTACTTATGCAAATTGGAATGTCAGAAAAAACTACCTCCCCTGCCTAATTCCTAAATATCTACTCCAGTGTAAAGAAGAACAAGGACTTTGGGATGGCATAACCAAAAAATAGCTACTGTGCTTTAATATACACCTTAGAGCAACTTGAATTAATTTCAGTGTCCAGAAAAATTTTTAGGACTAGCATCTACTCCTTTAAAGAAAATGCTGGCCCCTTGGTCCTGCAGGGAGGCACTTCATTCATATTAATCCTTTGAAAAGGATTCATTTCAGTCTCTAACTGTCAAGAGACTAGCCAGAGGCTGTACAGAGCAATATTTCTCTACAGACAAACTTAAAAAAAAAAAAAAATTTGCTGACAAAACTGTTAAATTATTTTTCTAGTTGGAGAATGGTACTGAATTGCAATCACTGATTATCTCATTTATTTCTCATGTCACATATTCTTCTATTATTTCTTCCTTTTTTGTTTTCCCCAATGTGGATTACAAAAATGAAGAAGCCATTTCTCAAGCTTATTTCTCCTTTCTTCCCATCTATTTCATTCTCCTCTCCTCCTACCTCCTCTCATTTTGCTTGTGTTTTACTTCCTTTCCAGAACAGAACACATTTTCAGAAAAAAGCACTTCAGATTTGTGGTTATGTTGAAACACCAAACCCACCTCATGTTTGTGCTGCTATTTTCCTTCCTGACAAACTGAGTCCCATTATAGCAAATATTTCTTGTGGATTAGTATAATCCAAGCAAAGCTGCAGAAACAGCGCTTTTCAAGTCATGATGAAAAGCACCCTACAGATGCTATTCTTCAACAAAAGACAGCTTCAGTTATCTGTTACTTCACTGCACTATGGATCTGACATTTAAAAACTACTTAGAAAACGAGGGTGAAGTAGAGACCTGCTGCATCTCTGAGCTTCTTCTACCTGTGAGTACTGCCTCAGTCTACACGCTTTGCTGTATGGGTAAAGATCATGTATATACAGCTCATGTAAAGCAGCAGCACTGCCAGCTTTTTTTTCTTGATCTCTTCAAACTCTTTTGTGTAGAATAATTAAGTAGTTTTCTCTACTAATGTTTTGAGACAACTATCCCCAACAAAATTTCATATTAGGTATATAATCAATAGTTACACTTTCCCCATAAAGCCACTTTTCATATGCCCGCTCTCAGCATAAGCGGTTCTTATATGCCAATTTAAAATAAACAGACCATAAGACCTCTTTAATAAGCACCTACTCTTTGTGGTGCTTATTGGAAAGATGGAAACGGGTATCTCCTGGTTAGAGAAAAACAGAACTACATTATCACTACAGTTACTTTTCTGAAATATTTTTAATAGAAGTTTTGATCCATTCCTTCCTGTTCAATTTTGCCCCCTATACTATTTTTGCACACTTTTTGCATCTACCAGCTTCACATGGTCATAGCCAGATACCCACTGATTTTGCCTGATTGACCAAACTGCACCATCCACTCCCACTCTCCCTGTTTTAAAACATGCCTGTAGAACTTCAGCACTCTCAGTAACTGAGAAACACATCTGACTAAAACCACCAAGACCTCAGGACGTCAGGAAGATTCTTTCATACTCCTGTCTCAGCACTATTCAAGAAAACAAGAGTTCTTCTTAGGTGTTTAGATCTTGCAATGTACAAGCATAGTTTCTGTAATGGCATCTTGCTTTACGCTTCTCATTGGGAAGTATGAGCTACCTACTCCAATCATTTTTCCACATATCTGGAGACGATCCAGTGTTCTTTGCTCCTTTAGTATTTATTGCATTTTACTGTATGACATATCTTTACCTGTGCTACTCATTCTTTAATATCTTCGCCAAATTAGGAAAATAATTAACTTTTTTATTTAGACAATTTTTCCATTATCACATTTAATGGAATATTAAGTGCATGCAGTAATTTACAAATACTAAGCATCCTTCTATTTTCTATTTGTAAACTCAGACAAATTACACCGGTTATCTACATCAACAGCCTATCATAAGCAAACAGTCCCCCAGCAGGAGCAATGGAACTGGACATATGCACTCCTCTAATGCTTTTTTCAGCTAATTTAGTAAGATAATAGGCGCCAGTATCTTACACAAGATTGCCAAACTGAGCAGCATACATAAATTGTAGTATGCTATCACCACTAGCAAGGCACTAACCTCATAAAACCCCTTGCAATACTAAGACCTTAAAAACAAGGCAGGAATCAGACCACTGCAAAAGATTACATATTATAAGGGGTACCATGAGGCATCATTACCTAGAAAAAATAAGAGCCAATTGTTTCATCGCACACATCTCGCTCCTTACAATGCCTCTAGCCTAAAATCAAACTTGAGACTCTTAATTTAAAATCATCTAGTTGCTTTTGACTTCTGTCAGAAATATGTTCATCACAGTAACATACAATTATTAAAAAAATATTTCCTCCTTTGATTTTAGTGCCCTCAAAATATCTCAGAGAAAGCAAGCAAAATTTATAAGAAAGAGGCGATTTACTATATAACTTGACGATATAGCTGAGGAAAATGGGGCATTTTAGAAGGCATTAAGTTCCCAATTAAGTTTATAGTTTGATGATTTCTCATTACACAAATCACATGCCCACACTTTTCAAATATGCTTGCATGAAAGTGCAGAAGAGGCTAACTCTGATAACCATAAGTGTTTCACAATGTGAATTATATTTCAGAAAATATACTTCTGTAGAATAAAGTTATCAAATAATAATAATTTTCATATAGAAGGTTTTAAGAATTGTCCAATCATTCACCAAGATTGTACGTTAATACTACACCTGAACAAGCTAGAATTTCAGAGACCTTACTTTTAAAAGGCCATCCTGAATATCTATTTAAAAATAGAAGTAACATATCTAGAAGGCAAAAAAGGTCCCTTACAGTATCCACAATGATTTAGCAAGAAGGGCTAGTAGTCAAACGAACTTAGTACCAGAAAGAACTGCAGCCCTTTTGAGGGGTCAAATTCATTCAGAGACCGTGACTTTAATTCCTCGCATTTTCTATCATGGAACTGGTCTAATAAAGGCTCTTCCCCCCCAAAAAGACAACCAAACAAGCAATTCTCCTAAAGAAAAGGAACACAAGTTTCTCAGAGTAAAAATTGGTACCAGAAGATGTAATTGTATCATACAGAATAAACTTCTTACTGTTATAGCATTAGCACAACACTAGCTTGGCCTATCAGCAGAGAACAAATTGTTCTTAATGCTTTGTCTCCACGGCTGGAAAGCTAAGGAGCAATTTTCCAATAATTTGTTGCAAAAATGGCCCAAGGAACGTTTCTCAAAACCATTAGATTGGACCTAAGTCTTGGAAGGTGCCTAAAGGCTCTAATGCTTGACCACATTAGACAGTTGTCTCATCACAGGAAAACAAGAATCAGAAATCTCAAAGTTAGTAGTGGAGAATAATGCTCAGGCAGAAATAATTCTCTGCAATCATGTCACAACATCAATTTGCAGTTGCCAGGATGTATAAATAAACCTTACTAAAGCCAAATCAGTTGCACTTGAACTGCAATGATACAAAAATAGTTTTCTAAGGAAGCGATGTGTGTCCTGGCTTTGCCATGAATTTCCTACAAACTCATGAAGAAACACTATGTTAGTGATTTACTAAACTGGGAAAATAATCCATCTCTGAAATGTAAGATTAACCTAATTACTGAGCTGATTTTGTTCTACAGCAATGAGATATTCCAGCTGAAATTCAGGGAATTATCCTGTTTTTCTAATACAGGCAGCTGCCCTAATTAAAAATCCTCCATATGTCTGTCAGAAATCAAGGAAGTTCTCTACTGTTTCTTTTTTGAAAACACATATTCTTAATTGTAGTTATTGAAGTCTCATCTATAATGTTAAAAAAGGAAAGACTGTATTTTAAGTCAATTACAGAATTAAACATCCAGATTTCTGTCTTTTGGCAATGAAGAGGAAACAAAATCACTTCAAAACTAGCATTCAGTGGTAAGAATTAATGGTTTCTTTCAACATTAAAGTTTTACTGCAGGGACTTCTCAGTATCTAGTTACCAAGACTGGACTGATCACAAACAGCCTAATCTGAAACCACATGAACAATGCAAATCTTTTTAAAAATCAGACAGTTTAGTAGATTAAAAAGTGGGTTTCCAGAATATTTAAAAGCAATACTGCTTTCCCCACTTTAAAAGCTGCACTTGTACAGTGTTTAAGTGGCTCCCCCTTCTCCTTTCTTTTTAAACTTCAGCTCGATGCCTTCAAAGGTTAAAGCTAAGCCTGATGCACTTCCATCTACAGGAATAGTCCCACTATTCATAAAGCAGAATAAAACCACAAATATACATACAGCTACTTTTAAATCTGAGTTGATATTAGTGTTACAATAACTCACTAAGGTACCTCACACTTCAGTATTTGTCTAGAAATGCACTGAGGTTGGAAAATAGAAACACAGATTACATATTCCAAGCATTAGAAATTAAATCTATGTAGGTGACATCTCTGGTGAAAGGGGAGAGGAGTTAGCTCTACACTGAGGTCTTTAATTTTACAGATCAACTCAAAATAATTTACACATTATATGAGGTATGTTTGGAGGACACAGGGATTTTTTTTTTTGTTAGTTTGTTTTTATATGCTCCATGTAATTAGAATTATTAATCTAAGAATTAAGATGTGCTCAAGATTAAAACACATTTAAGTCAACTGTACTTTTTGTAAGACTAAAGACTTGTAAGGACAATTCATTAAGTTGTTCCTATTTGAAATCTGTTGGTGTGAGATCAGCAGAGAAAAGTGCTACTCTGACTTCAAATTTCAATATATAACAAATGTGCCAACATTATTTCAGATGCACCTAGCTAGGTGTATCTGCTGTTTATTTCACATCTTATGACAAAGATTAAATGCAACAGCCTGTCATAAAAGCAAACATACCTCAAAGCTCACATAACCTAGCAGGAGAGATGGAATACAACTGACATCCCTGTTTCCTCCCACCTATCCCCATCTCAGTATATAGAGAATACCAGAAGTCAGGGCCAAGTGTTTAAGCTAAAGACTGATTTTGGAGTAATAAAAGGACACTGGCACAGGAAAAACTTGCCACAGAACGGCCAGCCTTGACCCATAAGCTATAAAGAAAACCCTGCTTACTGCCCAGGAATGGAAGTTCTACTTTCATGTACAACTGTACAGAACAAATAAATACAGCTGCTGGTTCTGCTCCCCCTTGCTAGAAAGCACTGAATAATTTTTTTTTTTTTAGTAAAGCCCTGTTTGATACTAATAATCTCATTTCTTTGTTGCTTTTCACAGTGAAAGATGTGTTTGCTTCTACACCCTGACACCAAAGAGTGGTGTCCATGCAGAATCAGGTACATTCTAGGAAACTGTTGTTTGAGACAGCAGAAATCCAGTCAGTTTGATACTTCTTCCTCCTACCCCTCAAAGTGAGCATTTTGTGGGTTTTCTGCTATAATTGATGATTCAGGAACTCCAAGTAAAGTGTTTTAGAACTTTCTGTAAAAAAGGCGCTCTTCAGTAGATGGTCAGCAGGTACTTATTTGATTCAGACTGCGAGGGCTTTAACTGCTAGGATAGAGGCACTGGTACTTAGGACAAGGACTGGACAGGAAAATACAGAATACTTTCAGATAGCATTTGCATTAAAGAAGGTTGCAAAATGCCTGCCAATGTCAAGTATTGCATTAAAAAAATAGTATGCAGGCTCTCAGCTGACTACTTGCATGTAGTTTTTCCACAGAAGCACACGAGGTATCCCAGAAATACCAACAGTTCTTTTTTTGTTACATTTGGCTGCTTTATGGTAGGATGTGAAGATCAGCACTTGGTCTGACATGAAGACACCAAGCACACCATACCAAACCACCATCATCTGTAAAAAAGACATGTAACTAACGCTGACACGTAACTGATAACCAAGTATTTTCTGCCAGTGATAGAGGTTTAGTATCAGAGAACTGCTACTAAAACATAATATAAACTACCTAAATTGAGAAGATGAAGCTCACAGACAAGGTTCTGAAGGTAGACAAGGTTCTGAAGAAAAGGCGTGCGTTTTCCCCACATTCAAACTTTAATCTAGTGTTGGAAGACGCCGATGTTTGACTTGGTTTTTTGGTGTACGTCATCATGGCGATGCAGCATGCTTAAAAAAATCCAGTCTGAAGATTTAGCAACATGGTGAAGCCATTACTACAAAACCTCTGTGATTCAGTGAATCAGCCAGTGCTTGAGCAGAGAACTGACGTTGAATATCAATCATAGCACCTAACTCTGCTCACACAGGTGAAAAACATTCTAGTTTACACAGTTTTTAGCACATCTGCCAGGCAAAACACAGATAACACTACCAAGTTCAAGTAGTTAGTGCACCTTAACAACTGGTCAAGATTTCTACGCTTTAGAGGCACAAAAGTCCAATGAAAAATGTTTGACTATGACACTTTTGCAGAAACGACACACAGCTGTACATCTGTCCTGCAGGCTAATGACAACACCTCATTAATGCAGTGTCTCCATTTGATTCAGAACAAAAATCAGCAAGAATTATCAGACGTAATTATTTAGAAACACCTGTATTTTTCGTATTAAATTAAAAAACCCCACAGAATAGCCTTAGTTTTAGAATTTCTGTAAATGGGAAAAAAAATCATAAAACTTTTCTGGGCGTAAAACTGAATTTTAGGAACACCAGTAAAATGACAGACAAACATGCAATATCTAACTTTGTGCTTTTTGTGTGTGTGTGTGAAAATAGGTGAGATTTCTTATGCAACAGTAATTCTTTCTTAACAGCTAGGACTAATAGCAAGAATAGCTGAAACTTTGTGGCATTATGAAAAGAGAAACTTACCTCCATCTGCTTAGTGCCACAATAATATTTCTGCTTAACTAATGTCTGTCAGCTAATTTTAAAGTTCCATAGTACTTCCTTTTTAATACCCATCTTTAACACACACCAGAAAAGCACTTGGTATGTAATTTTTAAGTATCAATCTTAAATTGAATTTACAAGAAAAAAAAAAAAAAAAAAAGGGGCAAAGCCTGAATTGTTTAGTCACATCTTATGTTGGAGAAATTAAAGTTTTATTCTTTAACAATAAGTGGTGCAGTAAGTTTCCTGCTCGGCCTTACCAGCACTGAGATTTTATCAAGGGCAAATATTGTGGAATATTCTGAGGTTTTAAACAACTACTTATATTGCTCCCCCCCCCTGCCCCCCCCACTACAGCACACCTGTGCAGAATTTCAGAGGTCATAAATAACTGGTAACATTTCCCTGAGGAATGCTAGCTAGTGGCAACAATAATGGGCAAGTAAGATATACTTACCAGGGCAGCAATTCTTTTTTTCTAGGGGGTGGAGTAGGGATGGGGCCACTACTCAGTATTAAACACTAGCTTGCACCCACAGGCGGTTTTTTAAGTAACTTGGAATCAAAAAGTCATGCACTGGGAGCTATTATAGAGTACATTTTTACAAAGAAAAAACTTAAGTAGGGTTGTTAGAGGCACCTATTGTACTTTTAAACATTTGTATCAGTCTATATAAAAACAGTCCACTTGAAACTTTACATTCTTCGTTATAAATGAACTGTACTTTCAATGAGAGTTACTTTTTATATAATGATCAGCCACTGTCACCATGAAGTAAGCATTTCTAGCACAATTTTACAATTAGACAGAAATTATAATTCCCAAAGTCACAGTCAGTCAGTGCTAGAATGATGAAATTAAAACTACAAGACTGATGCTCTTGGTGTAAGGCTTGCCATGCTAATTTACTATAAAGAAAATGTTTATTCATGTATGAGCTTGTCATCACTACCACATTACACAGGTAGACTTTGAAAACATACTGCTTGTATAAAAACTACTAATTACTGCAACATCTATGGAAAATCTGGGAAGAGGGGTCAATTGACATAGCTAAACTTCCACCAGCAAAATATGTTATAAAAGCAATTTTCTGCAAACTTATTCACTGTCCCTTATCTTCAACTTATATTAATTGCATCTCAGTAAAAATGCTTAACACTTTTAAGCAGATGAAAGCCTACACGTATTAAATTACCATCATTCTATTCTCCACAACAGTAACATCAATGAGAGAGGGCTTCTTACACCTCAAGCTCCTGCTCATAAAGTAATTATCATTTTATCTTCTAAATATCTATGATGCAGTAAAAAAGACTAAACTGTAGAGCTTAACTAACCCAGATTTCAGGGAAAGTTTAAATGAAACTCAACCCAGATCTATTCCTATAACATACTGCATATCATAGGCTGCTAAATGTTTTACGTGCTTTATAAATGCAACACCATTACAGTCTCATCAGCAGCCACATAGTTGCATAAGCATAATTAAAAGATGTTAAGAACACCAGATTTCCTCTGCAACAATCAGGATGTAAAAAGGTTTTTTTTTAAAAAAAACAACAAAATCAGGAAAGTTACAGAAAGGTGGAAAAAAGTTACAAATATTATTTCATTACCAGGCAATCGCCTCCCCCCACTTCCTGCCCCATCAAAAATTGTAAGCAGAATCATGCTTCTTAGATTCAAAGAACATATCTGAACTGTCCAAAGACAGCTTCTTGATGGAACCTCCTCGTCATGTGAAAGATGAATTGTAGGGACACGATGAAAGATATGGCCCACAGCAATACCATATAAAGTCTACAGTTTTTCAGCAAATACGCTTCTAATTCTGCCCATGAAAATGTTTTTTAACAGATAGCGAGGGATGGAGAAAGGTAGGCCAATATTGGGTTCAAGACAACAAAAGTAAAGGAGGCAATCTTGCTCTACTTTTCTCATCATCTACACAATGCATCAAATCAGGTTTTTGCACTCAGACCAAATGCTGTATATATAAAAAAAAAAATCCCATTCGCTGTTATTTAAAACATACACCAGTTTAGGATTAGGTACAAATTATTTCTGTAAATGATAAGTACCTATAAATGTAAGTAATCTAAGTAAATTACCTGTAGATAATTTGCACTGATAAGCTTATACACTCAGATTTCCATTTAGTAGACTTTTAAAAGAACATTAACTATGCTATGTGACCTTATTACATCAACATGTATATACACATATATAGTTTGAGAGATTCCTCAGGAATCCACAGGAATGGAACCTATAGCACGTTTTCATTTAACGATAAAAACTAAAATAATCAACACTTTTGTCAGTGAATTTTAAATGGTGCATTTGATTGCTGGTGTATCTTCCTTTCTAATTTTGGAAATACTAAGTACATGTTTTCTTTTTTATGCTTCTGATCCATCACTTGGTTAAGTAATATATATGTGTGTGCATATATTGGGGAACAAGCCCTTAATGGAAGCTGCAGGGATGTAGAATTTGACAGAAGTCAAATGCAACATCCACTTCCTCTCCGTCATAGAGCCTGAAAGTAGATTTGAGATGAATGGCATCGGTATTAAAATAGAACAAGTCACCTTATAGTTCAAATTCCACTTTAAAACTATTTTGAAAATATGCTAAACCGGCCCCTAAATTAAGAGAACTTAACTGGAAGTTCTACCAGTACCCATACATACACTATATAAAATACCAACAACTATAGCCAAGTGTTATACATTTTATTTCTCCAAGCAATAGAAATAAGCAGAAGATTTTGGGGGGCAGGGAAAAAGACCCTTGCAACTTTTTGCTCTTTGACAGGGCATCTTCCCCTTTCCCAAGAGAAAACAAAACAAAAACCCAGCTGCAACTAAATTGCCCTTTTTCCTATTTAGTCAGACTATGAACATTTCAAACACACATGAATCTAAGTATAAGCATAGCACAATGAAGTTTGCTTACATGCCAACTTCACCATGCATCACTTCAACTTCTATCTGCAGGACAGTACGTACATTACATACCTGCCACCTCATTTCTGTAAATCTAATCCATGTTAATCTCTGAGAGTTTATTTTTATTTTGTTTGAACAGTAAAAATGGTGTTTGAAAATCTATACTTCCAGGAGGGATGATATTTGAAGGAAGTACATGGCTTTGCTGCAGTCTGGACATAGAAAACACTAAATGAAACAAAAAACATTGAATTATTTTGGAAGCTGTCTTTCTAGCCAAGTCCATGACTTGCAAAGTATTTTTTAAAATGTATTTGATATTCTTACATAAACCAATATGGGAGTATCAGATTGTTTATAGTAAGAGTTGCTGCTATGGTCATGGGTTAATGCTTCAAAGAGCGCAGAGTCATTTCTCTTCCCAGTTTCACACCTAGTTCTTTCTAATTTCTATTTCATGCACTAATGCAAACCATGGGGAACTGGAGAGAGTAAGCTGTCCTTATTAGAAAGTCTAAGTTTTATATCCTGCAATATTACAGGAATCAAATAAGACAGCTGACCCTCAGTCACTGTCTAAACTTTTCAAATGAGTTGATTCAGAGGAACAAAGCCTATATAGTTCAGATATAAGCATAAGCTCCATGACTGTCTTGTTGAAACACAGACCAAGTATGAAAGCATGAGCAAAATAACAAAGGTTCCTCAGCACACTAACAATTCCAACTCTCCTCCAAGTTGTTAAAGCTCTAAAAGCCTTTAGCCTGTCAGTCAGTCTACAGCCCCTTTCATTGCAGGATCTACTAAGAGATGAGCAGCGCGCCATCACTGGAACTTCTGAAAACTAAGATTAGCACCCGGGCCCTGTCACGTGGCTTCGCACTATCTGCTTCTAAGGGAAAAATCCCAGAGGGAAAGATTACGCTTTGCTTAGACTTGAGTGCTATTAAACTCACTTGTCTCAAGTTGCAAAGTCTTGTCTGAAGTTACCACAGAATGCTGCTCTATAGCAGTATTACTGAAAATTGTCTACAAACTGAATTTAAAAAGAACATCTTAGTGCCTACGCTTCAAATGAAACATTTCTGACGCCACAACTCCAACAAACTCTGGAAATTCTCCCATGCTTCTACACTATGAACATTCGTCACCACAAAATTAGTTAACCCCCCCAATACTGATCAGATTCAAACCACTAAAGGATCTTCTCACGTGTAACTGCATGGATACGATCTGCCACAAGAAAATGTGAACGCTTGCTCTGCAGTGGTACAGTCATGCACCAATGAGTATCAGTTCTTCTCACTTTTGAATTGTTTTCTGTAAGAAAGGAAAAATGTCAAGGCTTACGGTATTAGGTACACACTACTTCAATGCAGAACTCCAAAATTGTTACTGGATGTAGAGCACCTCTCACATTGAAGCTATCACTGAGAAAAAGCATACCCTAACACGGGGAAAAAACTATGCACATTCTTAAAGAGCATTTGTACTAAGAGGAGACAGGAGTCCCAGAAGGAACAACTTGCCTTCACAGAGTTTCTAGCTAAGAGAAGCCACTCTCTTTCATCACACCAGTGACTCAAAGCCTTTTCATGATCTATAAAGAGATTCTGTAGCAAATAAAGTCAAGCATCATTTAATCTAGTAGCACTAGTAGATAGGGTTTAATGGAAAGTGTTCTCTCAGCCATCAAGCTTCTCAAAATTTGAGTAAACATCATCAGGTAATTCAGCCAGCTGATAACTGGAAGCTGGAAGAGATGTAGAAATGAGTAAGAAATTACGGTGACAGTTCCCTCACCCATGCAGATGATGAAGGTAGCCAATCTGTAGCTAATGCAGAGTACACAGGAAAGATCTGTATTTTTACTTCACATTCTTCCAGGTTCAGATATGAGAAAAAAGCCCAAGTTTGTGCCTGAACTAACACACGTATTTCCCCCTCAAAATATCAACAGGAGGATCAGAAAATGACTTCAACAAAGGAAAGCACACAATGAGAAAAGTTTTCACTGTCTTCATTACATCTGAAAGTGAGACTTCAAAAGTGTTGTGAACAAGAGTTTATAAAACTAGCACTCCTAACAGGGATGTTTCTGTCACCCCCACATAGAAAGAATACAACAGAACAGGAAGTAGTTTGTGTTTATTCATGTAAAAACAACACCACACTGTAGAAGAGGGTTCATAGTAATCTCTTCATTAGGCATTACTTCCACTTCAAAAATTAAAGTTCCTAACACTTTCCCACAATATTTTTTATGATCAAATACAGAAAACAGAATTATAAAGAAACCCACTAGTGTCATATTGCGCATCTTCTGAAACCACAAACGTCAATTATGTGGACAACTTTCTGATATCATACAACTTGTAGGACCATGGCAACTATGCAAGATGTACACGCCTGTTATTTACATATTGAGTAGAAAAGACAGGAAAGAAGTTGCATTCACTTTCTAGTGCAAGTCTACAATAATCACACAGACAGAACAACATTTATTAACAGAAATGGAACAAGTCCACACATGAGTAAGAAAGATCATAAATAATACAGTTGTAAAAAAATATTTTAAAATCTCAGACTGAGAGAGTCAAGAATGTGCAATATTGATGTTTGTACAGAGCACCTGTACAGCAGTTTCTCAAAAGCAGAAGTTTACTATGAGAAGTGTGGCAGACTAGCAGGGTGGGCATGGATTATAATGGCTATGCCTTCTGTTAAGAAATTAACAAAGATCAGCTGGTGATATACACAGTTTTTTCAGTTTAAAGAATCTCAGCCAAAAAGTCTATACTACTTTGACTTCTGATCACTCCAACTTCATCCTGACAGAAGTCAGTTCCCATTTTTCCCCAAGCAGAAGAATTTTAGTGGTATGTATAACAATTTTTTCTGAACTTGGAACCAGACTCAAGTAAAACGGGGGAAGAAAATGCTTTGAAGAAACACAAACATTTTAAACAAAAACAATCATTTTTCTAAATGGTTTTATTTACATTTTTCATATACAAGTATGTTATATGATACATTCTGACTAGTATCCACACCAGTGTGAATTACATGAATTAAAGATACTGATGTATTGCATATGATGAAATGCAAAACAATCAACCCTAAGCTTTGGTCCCACCCTCTGAATCGTCATACAGCATCTGGTTTGTTACTGAGACATCTAAAATTTGAAGTGTTCATATCAAATAGAAGTTATCTGAACAAACATATCTTTAGCGTAAGCAATAACACAGGAGTCTTACTTGTAAAATTCGCAAGACGAAAAGTACATATTAACAGCAAAACACTTTACATGCATGTTACTAGCTTTGTATTTATTGTTTCTAGACTTAGGGCATTTGTCATGACTATCTTGGGCTTGTTAATTTTAAAAATTTTAATTATGGCAACCCTTCATCTCCTACTAACAGCTCAAAGTGACCACGATATAATGCAATATAGTCAATAACGAAAAAGGTAAAAAGGTGTGATGTGAACTGGCCCGAAACATTCAGGACACTAAAATCCCTTAGATCATTAAAAAACTATGTTGCAAATACATGAACATGGTTTAACAAATGTGTTTAAGAGGATTTTCAACCTGGTGACTTCTCAAATGAAGCCAGCAGAGAAAAAGGTGACAACTTCAAATGCTTGCTTCAGAACTACTGAAATATTTACAACACTGGTAAAGTAAAAAGTTCTTTCAAGTGCATGAAAAGCATTATCAAGTCTTTCTGTACCTAAAAGATGGTTCAAACAGTCGAAGAGATAAAGGAAATAGTAAAAGACAGCTGGGCCTACAGAATCATAGGGTATTACATCAGAATTTATTTTTACAATTCTGTAGTACCTTTTAGCCAGATGCCAAAAGCACTTTAATGCTAAACTGAGCCTCACAACAACCCTGTGAGGTAGGTAGGTATCTGTTTTAATAATGGCAAAACAGGTTAAATGACTTACCCAAGAAGACACAGCAAATCAGCAGAACAGGCTAGAATCCAGATCATGTGATCTATGAATTTAACATTACAGCACATGTGGAACTGAGGCTTACATGCTCCTTTTTAAAATTGTGAAAGAGGCACTTGAACCAATTCAAGTTTTCTGGAAACAGATATTTATGCGAAAGGTATCAAGACAAAAATGTGCTTTAAGCAACTACAGAAAGCAAGAGTCTGATTAAGAAGAGTGGCATTACTGTACCACTTCCTAAATTCTGTAGATGCAGAATAGCAAGTGAACTATTTTACTTGCTAAAATATGTATCAAAAAATTCACTAAACAAAACTCTATTCTCACAAGTCTTAAGCATTCAAGTACTATGACCCAAAAACATTGTGAGCTGGGAGCTGTTTCATCCAGTTCTATTATTTCTATGTCCTGCAATTGCTTCTTTGAATATTGGAAGAAATAAGAACAGCATGAGAATCAAAATGTTTTGACCAATTCAAACTTTAATAGCAGAGTTCCCATTAGCAAACTGTCAAAGTGTGCTCTTCCCAGTTAATCTCCATGTTCTCCTGACTACCAAACCAGTAATAATAGAGAGATCAGAGCATATAAATCAGTGCTTGGCACATAGAATGGAAGTACTTAGTTACTTCAGCACAGTCTGTGTATCAATAGCCTTAAGTTAGATGATACACTAAGTGCTGAGCACTGCTTTAGACTATATTCCACTTGGGAACAAAGTCATATTCAAAAAGGAAACCAGTGAGCTGAACAAGCGCTGCCATGGAAACAAGAGGTAATCACAACAGTAAGGCCTGCACTTCAGTTTTGCATTACAACATGAACTGGCATATGCAGGAAAACAGTTTTTGCTCAATAAACCATGATTTATACTTTAAGATTGGAAGTGACTAAGAAGAATGCATTCCTCAAGTTTGGGAAAGGGTAATTTAAAGATTTCTAATAATTTTATAAAGAATACAGCTGTTAAAGGGCTCATTCCTTCTTTGTAAGGCCGGGATCATAACTCCCACCCTAGCTCATCTTCCAATAATAGACCACCACTATGTAATGACATTCAGCTCAGATGTATGTTGCTCAGAGGACAAAATTCTCTAGTGAAAGACAACTTGTCAGAAAACACCCCCCCACTTTCCTCTCCCTTTTTTTTCCTGTGATGCAAAGTGAAAATGCTATCATGTTAAAGAGGAAAGTGACATGCTTGTTCTGACATCAGGAAAAACGCAGCTTACAGATGACTGAAGATTGAGCAATTTTCACATTTAAATTCTGAGGCAGTGAAAGTGAATGAAAAGCAATGCTAAGCAAAGATTTACCACAGGTTTACTTTCTGAACTCGAGGTTGGTAAGATCTACACTTCTGAACTATCCAAGAGAAACTTTTTAGCAGGAGGAGAGCACTAAGATTTCCAAGGGAAAAAAATTTCAGAAAATACCTTCCCTATATTCTTTGTACATCTTAAGGCTGCAACAAAAGAAGCCTCAAAACAATTGCTCTATCTCAGTAGCCTTCAAAAATTATCTGAAGTCTTAATTTAGTAAGTCATATGTAACCATGCTGTTAAAAGAATACTTGAGAAAACGTTTCATTTTTAATTTACTTTGAGACGGGACTGTACATACGATATGCAACTTAAAACAACACTGACAACAGTGCCCAATTGTGCGAATATATATATTTTTTGAGAGAGGAATTTGGAAATAAGTTATTCAGCTTATAGCTATAAATATTTACATATACTAAAAACAAAAAGAAGGTGGAGATAAGCATTTTGCTTTTTAGTTAAATCAGTCACTATGTGAGTTTTGAGAGAAGTTACTGGAACCAGGCGAGAAAAGTTGAAAACTTATGTCATAAATGGGATTTTTAAAATTTGCCTGTGAATCACAGATTAAAGATTAATTTCTAAAAAGTAACCTCTTCTATTTCTTTCAAATATAACCCTTTCAAGTGTAACCTCTACAAGTTCATGTTTTTCCATTGTTTTGAATGACAAAATCGTATATTCCATTTCTCTTATATTTGACGTATGGTTATAGGCAGACACACACAGACACACAAGAACTAGTGATCTTTATCCCAATTCTTCTCAAATTTACGTTGTGTTACCTGGTTACCATAACTGCCGGGTAGAAGCTGATCTTCCTTCCTTGAAGAAGCATGTAAAAATTATACTCTAAACTGTTTTAAGCTTTGCCACTGTTAATGTCTCTAAATACTACTCGATTATAAATTAGTTAAAAGGTATCAATTAAGGAAGGTAATGTTTGTCAATTCATCTCCAGATGTGGTTCAAGACAAGAAGCTTTACACTCATAATACTACTTTCTGCTGAAAAAATCTACAATGTAGTACAGGCTTTCTGAGGGGGTCTTATTCAACTCTTGAATGTGAGGCATGGGAAAGATAAAAGTTTTAAATAAGCGCAGATACCAGATAACTTAATGTAATCATCAAACTAGATTAGATTCCAAATACTAGATCCTGTAGGAAACATTACAGGGTACTAGAGGGTAATGGATTTGGCTGCAGGGTCCCAAAAGGAAAAATATGCACCTGTATGTGTTAGCGCATTCACAATCTCCCAATTATGTCCAGTCACCAACATTCCAACTACTACTACAAACTACTGGAAAAAAATAGTGAAAATTCCATGATACTTAATTAGGTAACAGTTCAACCTAAATTTAGTATTTTGCACTCTAACGTCTTATTATAAACTGCAATGTAAAATTTTCTGTTAGATTCCCATGATCCCAATTTGATAATCTTCAAAATTTGCTGCCAGAACACATTTGGATACGTCATTTAATGTAAAATAAGATACAGTAACTATACAATGCAGTTTTGCCACTCAGGTTGTTCCTTAGCAATTTTCA